>PVJS01055404.1:0-12659 GCA_004027185.1 Glis glis
AGACCCTGTTTCAAAATAAAGAATAAAAATAGGGCTGGGGGTGTAGCTCAGAGCTAGAAAGCCCCTGGGTTCAATCCCCAGTACTTTAAATAAAAAGGAAGGAAAGAGAGAGGAGAGAGGAGAGAGGAGAGAAGAGAGAGAGAGAGAGAGAGAAGGAAGGAAGGAAGGAAGGAAGGAAGGAAGGAAGGAAGGAAGGAGAAAGGAAAGAAAGAAAGAAAGAAAGAAAGAAAGAAAGAAAGAAAGAAAGAAAGAGAAGCAATGATAAAAAAAAGTTGGTGGCCAGGCGTGGTGGTATGTGACCATAATCTCAGTGCTTGGGAGGCTGAGACAGGAGGATCAGAGGTTTGAAGCCAGCCTTAACAATTTAGTGAGACCCTCAGCAACTTAGTGAGACCATGTTTCAAAATAAAAAGAGAAAGGGCTAGGGCAGAGGCAGAATGTCCCTGGGTTTAAGCCCTAGTTCCATACATGGAAGGAAGGAAGGAAGGAAGGAAGGAAGGAAGGAAGGAAGGAAGGAAAGAAAGAAAAAGAAAAGTAGTTGATAGGGCTGGCCATTTAACATTCAGATTTTAGTTATTTGTGTCTTTTCTTTTTTTTTTTGTTGCTCAGTCTATGTTAAGACTATTAAAGGACTGAATCGACAGAAGACCTAATATGTCCTACAAAGAATTGTCTTTCTTTCTGCCTTTTATTGTGGTACTAGGGATTGAACCCAGGGGTATTCTACCTCTGAGCTACACCCCCAGCCCTATTTTGTTTATTGCTGAGGCTGGCCTCTAACCTGTGATCCTCCCATCTCAGCTTCCCAAGTACTAGAATTGCAGGCATACACCACCACACCCAATTTTGGGTTTTATTTCTAAACATCGGGATGAAGATTTTAGAAGATATTAAACAGTGGTATGGCATGATTTGATCTGAATTTAATAGCTTACTCTGATGGCTATAATGGAGGACAGGTTTAAGGCCAGGATAAGATGTCAAAGGCCAAGTCCAGGGTAGTCTTTTATAAGAATAAAGAGGAAGAAGGGAGATGAGAGAATGAGTTTTGAAAATACAATCAATTATTTCTGGGTATTGATATAAAATTTAGAGTTGGAAAGTAAAGCGAGTCAAAGATGCCTCATGTACCCACTCTTTGTCTCAATCTAATGGACTCATTTTAGCTGGGCTAGGCAATTGTGTACATATGCTAGGACTGCCAGAACAAAATACCACAGGCTGGGTGGCAAAACAATAGAGATTTGTTTTCTCACATTTCTGGACGCTAAAAGTCCAAGGTGTGGGCAGGTTTTGTTTCTTTTCTCCTTGGCTTGCAGGTGATCTTCTACTCATTATGTCCTCAAGCTGTATTTCCTCTGTGTGTGCACATTTCTGTTGTCTCTCTATGTCCAAGATTCCTCTTCTTATTTTTTGCAGTACTGGGGATTAAACCCAAAGGCATTCTACCTCCAAGCTACCCCCTCAGCCCTTTTTTGTTTTTTATTTTGAAACAGTCTAGCTAGGTTTCTTAGAGTCTCTGTTTTGGTCACTATTCTCACTGATATAACCCAAAACAACTGACCACACAACTTAGAGGAAGGAAGATTTGTTTGTTTACAGTCTTTTGGAGATCTCAGATTGTCTGTTCATATCAAGTCGGGTTACATCTGTGGATCTCAGGGCATGGTGGCAAGAAGCAGAGAAAGAGAGAACAAAGGCTCTGCTCTCACATCATGGAGGCTGGAAGAAAGAGAGAGGGAGAGAGCATGGCTCTTCTCTTACATCATACAGGCTGGAAACCAGATAGAGCAAGCAAGCAAGCAAGAAGGAGATTCAAAGACAAAAGCACAGTCTCTAAGTTCACACCCCCAGGAACCCACCTTCTCCAACCACACCCAACCTGCCTAGGTCTCCACCTAGTAAGTCCATTATAATTGATTTATCTACTAATGAGATTAGCCCTCATGATTTAATTATTTCATCTCTGAAAATTAATATATGAGCTCTTCGGGGGCATTCTATATCTGACCCATAATAGTCTCACTACATTGCTAAGGCTATCCTCAAATATATGATCCTTCTGTCTCAGCCTCCTAAGTACTGGGATTACAGGCATACACCACCAGACCCTGCTTAAGATTCCTCTTCTTATAAAGGCACCAGTCAGATTGAATTATGACTCACCTTAATTTAACTCAATCATTTTAACTACCTCTTTAAAGACCCTATCTCCATATATGATCACATTCTGAGGTATGGGGGATAGGGTTCAAACATATGAACTTGGAGGAAATACAATTCTGCCATAACTGCACTGCCATCAATTATGAGAGAAATTATGTTTTTATTCTGAAAAATTTCCTTTTTTTGGTATTGGGGATTGAATCAAGGGGCATTCTACCTCTGAACTATACCCCCAGCATTTTTAAAAAATTTGAAACAGAGTCTTGCTAAATTACTGAGGCTAGCCTCAAACATGAGATCCTCCTGACTCAACATCCAAAGTACTGGGATTACAGGAATGTGCCACCATGCGCAGTTTATTAGGAAAAATTCCAAACATTAATAGAATACTATAAATAAACCTCATTATTTTAAAATACAGGTTTCCTTATTATTTAGGAATGGCATGGTCAGCAGATCTGGAGACGACTGCCATTGGAAAAAAAAATAGTTGTTATACTCAGAGTAACCCAAGAGGAAGGAGTGTGCCATGCCATGGTGGATCACATGCCGAAACACCAAAGTGGATCAAGATGCAGAGGGAGCAATGGGGAAAAAATGAAAGTCTTTATGGTTTCTGGAGAAAGAAATTAGTAAGGCAGGGTAAGAAGGCTTAGGAATGACTAGTTCGAATAATTTCAGCAGGCTCTGAAACAGAGGGGATATCCACAGTTTTCTAGTACCAGGCCCTTGGGTGATTAGGAAAATAGTGGCTCAGTGTTCACCTTAAAGGAGGTGATTGGAGTGTGGGTATGAGCACTTGACTAATTTCATATGAAAGACATACTTGCTGGTAAGTGTTTTACTACATCTACGAATTGGCCAGCCCTGAGAGGGGCAGTCTGTCCAGATGACAATGTATCAGAAACACCTGGTTAATACACTCGTGTTACCCATCACCTAGTTTCCAACAGTTATCAACTCTTAACTAATCTTGTTTCATCTAAACTTTCACCCACTCTCCCCATATTACTTAGACATGGGTAGATATTGTATCACTTTTTCTGTAAATATTTCAGCATATGTCTCTTAAAGGTAAGGATTATTTTAATACAACCAAAATATAATTATCATACCTTTAAAATTAAAAATAATTTCTTAATATCATTAAATATCCACTCAGTATTCACAATCCCCATTGGCTCATTAGTGTCACTTTAAAACTTTTTTTCAGTTTATTTGAATTGGAGTCCAGATAAGGCAAGTGACAGATAAATACGACTCTTGGTCTATTACTTCTTTGTCATCCATTTTTCTTTCCATTAAAATGTATTTGTTAAAATTACCAGGTCATTTGTTCTGCAGACGATCCCACAGTTTGGATGGTGCTGATTTCATCCATATATAATCTGAATATTTTTCTCTATCTTACTTATTTTGTAAACACTGATAGTTGAACCTAGAGGCTTGATATTCAGGTTTGATTTGGTGGGGTTAGGACAACTTTCATAGATGCTATATTGCTTCAAAGGACTTATACAAATATTCACTGGTGAATTCTACCAAACATTTAAAGAAGAATGTATAAAATTTTTTGTGGTAAATATTTGAGTATTTTTATTGTGGCAAAATATATATAACATAAAATTTGCCATTTTAACCATTTTACTTGTATAATTCAATGGCATTGATTACATTCACAATATTATGCAACCATCACCACTGTTTCTAAAACTTTTTCATTTCCCCAACAGTAATCATGATGCCATAAACCCTACCCCAGCCTTTGGTAACCTCTAATCTACGTTTCATCTCTATGAAGGTCTATTTAAGTTATTTCATACAAGTAGAATTATTTGTACTTTGTATCTGGTTTATTTTGCTTACCATATTTTCACAATTCATCCATATGATAACATGAATAGTGTGACTGAATAGTGTTTCATTCGGGTTATTTATAAACCACATTTTGTTTACCAGTCATCTGTTAATGGTCCCGTGACTTGTTTCAACCTTTTCACTATTATGAATAGTGCTACTATATACATTGGCAAATACATTTTTGTTTGGGTCCCTGTTTTCATTTCTTTCAGATATATATCTAGGAATAGAATTACTTGCTCATATGGTAACGCTATGCTTAACTTTTTGAGGAATGACCATCTGTTTTCCACAGCAAGTGTACCATTTTACATTCCCACTAGCAATGTACAAAGATCCTAATTTAATTTCCTCACATTCTCACCAACACTTATTACATTCTATTTTTATTATAGTAACCCTAATGGGTAAGATGTGGATTCTCGATTGTATTCCATTAGTCTACGTGTCTGTCCCTATGCTGATTTCAAATCATTTTAGTGTATCTTTGTAGTACATTTTGCAATTGAGATGTGTGAGTCCTCCAACATTGTTCTTCTTGTTCAAGATTATATTAACATTAAGGACCCTTTGTAATTTTATATGAATTTGAGGGTTGGTATTTCCATTTTCTGCCAAAAGACTGTTGAAATTTTGATATGATCCTATTGAATTGCTAAATTGCTTTGTATAGTAATGACCTCTTAACAACACTAAGTCTTCTGATTCATTAACATGGGACGTCTTTTCATTTATTTGGTATTTAATTTCTTTCGGCAATGTTTTAGTTTTGGGCATACAAAATTTTTTTTTGTGGCACCGGGGATTGAACCCAGGGGCATTCTACCTCCGAGCTACACCCCCGGCCCTATTTTTTATACTTTATTTTGAAACCGGGTCTCACGAAGTTGCGGAGGGCCTCACTAAGTAGCTGAGGCTGGCCGCGAACTCTCGGATCCTTCGGTCTCCGCCTCCCAAGTACTGGGATTACAAGCGTGCGCCACCATGCCCGGTGGGCATACAAATTTTTAGCCTCCTTGCTTATGTTTATTCCTAGATATTTTATTCTTTTAGCTGTTATTATAAACGCAATTGCTTTCTTAATTTCCTTTTCAGTTTGTTCATTGCTCAGTTATAAAAATACAAATGATTATTGTGTGTTGATCCTATCACCTGCAAACTTGCTGGATTGGTTTATTAACTCTACTACTTTTTTGTGTGTGTATGTGTGGCACTGGGGATTGAACCCAGGGGTGTTCTATCTCTGAGCTACACCCCCAGCCCAATGTTTTTAAAAATTTTGGAACAGGATCTTGCTAAGTTGCCGAGGCTGGCTTCAAACCTGCAATACTCCTGTCTCAGCCTCCCAATACTGGAATTACAAGTGTGCACCACCATACCTGGCTTACCACCTTTTTTTTTTTATTCTGACAATTTCTATGCATAGAATAATGTCATGTGGAAATAGTGGTAGTTTTATTTTTTCCTATCCAATTTGGATCCCTTTTGTTTCTTTTTCTTGCCTAATTGCTCTGCCAGAACTTTCAGTACAATGTTGAATAGCAATGGAAAAGTAGATGTCTTTGTCTTGTGTCTGATCAAAAAGGAAATCTTTCAATATAACACTAAGATATTTTTTCATAATGACTATTCGTTTGTTGGTTGGTTGGTTGGTTGGTTGGTTGGTACTGGGGATTGAACCCAGGAGTATTCTACCTCTGAGCTACACACCCAACCCTTTTTTATTTTGTATTTTGAAACGGTCTTGCTAAGTTGCTGAGGGCATTGAACTTGTGATCCTCCTGTCTCAGCCTCCCAAGTATGGGTTTTTTATTAATGCTCATTATCATATCAATGAAGTTCCCCCTCTAGTCCTTTTTCTCTGAGTGCTTTTATCAAAATTCTGTGTTGGATTGTATCAAATGGTTTTTCTGCATCGGTGGAGATGATCATGTTGTATTCCCTTCATTGTATTAGTGTAATTATTATATTTATTGATTTTCTCATGTCAAACTGCCCTTCCATTTCTCAGATAATTTTTATTGATCATGGTGTATAATCTTTTAAAAAGCTATTGAAATCAGTTTACTAGTAATTTTTAATAATTCTGCATTTACATTAAGGGATATTGGTCTGTAATTTTCTTTCCTTTTTTGTGGTACTAGGGATTGAACCCAGGACATTCTACCTCTGAGCTACAGCCCCAGCCCTATTTTATTTTTTATTTTGATACAGGCTCTCACTAAGTTACAGAAGGCCTCGCTAAGTTATTAAAGCTGTCCTTGAACCTACAATACTCCTATCTCAGCCTCCCAAGTACTGGGATTATAAGCATGTGCTACCATGCCTGCCTTATAATTTTCTTTTCAAATGTCTTTATCTGACTATGGTATCAATGTAATACTGGCCTGTTAGAATGAATAACGGAGCATTCCCCCATCTTGTGTTTTTTTAAATGCTTTTGAGAAGGATTGGTGTCAATTGTTCTTTAAATTTTTGGTAGAATTCACCAGTGAAGCCATCTGCTGCTATACTTTTCTTCTTGGAAGGTTTTTGTTTACCTTTTAAATCTCTTCACTTGTTACAGTCCTGTTGAGATTTTCTATATCTTCTTGAGAAAGTTTAAGTAATTTGTTCCTAAGCATTGTCTATTTCATCTGGGTTATATAATTTATTAACATATAATTGCTCATAGAGTTCTATTATATTTTTTATTTCTATAATGAATCACACTTTTTTCTGATTTTAATTCTTTTCATCTTCTCTTTTCTTGCTCAGTCTATATAATAAATATTATCAATTTTGTTGATCTTTTCAAAGAACAAACATTGATTTCATAGATTCTGTTGTTTTTCCATTCGCTATTACATATCTCCTCTAAACACTATTCTCTTAATTTTGTATTTAGTTTTCTCTTCTATTTCTAGTTCCTCACAGTATAAAGTTATGTTATTGAATTGATATCTTTTTTAATGTTAGCATTTACAGCTATAAATTTCCCCCTGAGCATTACTTCACTACATTCCATAGGTTTTATATTGCATTTTTATTTTTATTCACCTCAAGATACTTTCTAATTTCCTTTGTGATTTCTTCTTTGACACACTGATTAAGACTGTTAATTTCCACATATTTGTGAATTTTTCAAGTTTTTTTTTCTGTTATTGATGTGTAGCTTCATTCCACTGTGGTCAGAAAAGATGCTTTGAATGATTTCAGGCTTTTAAAATTTATTTAGACTTGTTTGGTGGCCTAACATATGGTTCATCTGGGATGTTTCATGTGTTCTTGAGAAGAATATGTACTCTGCTGTTCTGGGCTGAAGTGTTCTATAAATGTCTGTTCTAATTGGTTTATAGTGCTTCTTCCTTATTCATCTTTTAGCTAGATGTTCTATCCATTATTCAAAGTGATCTATTGATGTCTACAACTATGATTGTAGAACTGTTTATTTCTACCTTCAATTTCCTTAATGATTATATATTTTAGGAATCTGTTTTTAGTTGAATGTAAGTTTATAATTAATATATATTCTTGATGAGTTGACCCTTTTATCAGTAAATCATTTCCTTCTTTGTCTTGTGTAAAAGTTTTTGACTTAGCCTGGCGTGGTGGTGCACGCTTGTAATCCCAGTACTTTGGGAGGCGGAGACCGGAGGATCTGGGTTCGCGGCCAGCCTCAGCTCTCTCTCTCTCTCTCCCTGTTTCTCTCTCTTTCTCTCTCTCTCTCTCTCTACTTAGTGAGGCCCTCTGCAACTTAGTGAGACCCGGTTTCCAAAAAAGTATAAAAAAATAGTGCCGGGGGTGTAGCGCGGAGGTAGAACGCCCCTGGGTTCAATCCCCGGTACCGCAAAAAAAAAAAAAGTTTTTGACTTATTATTTTGGCGGATATTAGTATAGCTACCCCAATTCCCTTTTGGTGACTGTTTACATAGTTTTCCATCCTTTTGCTTTCAATTCATTTGTATCTTTGCATCTAAAGTGAGTCTTTTAAAAATGGCATATATTTGCATTATGTTAGTTTTTCATTTGCCAAACTCTGCCTTTTGGTTAGAGCGTTTCATCCATTTATATTTAATATAATAACTGATGAGGAAGAATATATTTGTGCTATTTTCCTACTTTGTTTCCTGTATGTGATACCTTTATTGTCTCTCATTTATTCCATTACTTCCTTCTTCTTTATCTAGTTTATTTTTTATATTGGATAATTTTGATTATCTTCTCATTTCCATATAAATATAATCATACCTTGGTATCTGCAAGGGATTCGTGTGAGAACCCCTCACAGATACCAAAGTCTTCAGATGCTCAAGTCCTATACATAAAATGTAATGTTTGCACATAACCTACACACATCCTACCATATACTTTAAATCATCTCTACATATATTAACTAATACAATGTAAATAGTCCTTGCACTCTATTGTTTAGGGAACAATAACAAGATGTCTGGATATGTTCAGTATACATGCAATTTTTTCAAGTATTTTCAATCCAAAGTTGACTGAATCTACAATTGTAGAACCCACAGATACACAGGGCAGATTATATTTCATTTGTGATTACTATGAAGATTAAATTATATATCCTAAGCCAGGCATGGTAGTACATACCTGTAAGTACTTGGTAGACTAAGACAGGAGGATTGTAGGTTTAAGGCAAGCCTCAGCAACATAGCAAGACCCTGTTTCAAAATAAAATGGGGCTGGGGTAAGGCTCGGAGTTCAATCCCCAGTACCCCAAAACAACATTCAATATCCAAATCTATAGCAATATAATTTAAATTGATAGCAACATACCTTCTATAGCTAAAGCCTGCTCTCACTACCTTCCACCGTTTATGGTATCATTGTCATCACAGATTTTATATATACACATTATGTGCCCTAAAATATAGGTTTATAATTATATTTTATGATTTTATACATGTTTGTTTTCATATAGAAGGTAAAAAGTAGAAATACAAACTTAAAATAGAAAAATAATAGCAAAATACTTACCTATGTAGTTGTTACCTTTATCAAAAATCTTCATTTCTTCATATAACTTCAGTTTATTGCCTTGTGTCCTTTCTTTTCAACCTGAAGCACTCCCTTTGGCATTTCTAACAGAGTAAGTATGGTGGCAACAAACTTCCTTAGTTTCTATTCATCTTCAGATATCTTAATTTCCTCCGCTCTGTTTTTTGTTTTTTGTTTTTTGTTTTGTTTTGTTTTGTTTTGTTTTGGTACTAGGAATTGAACCCAGGTGCATACTACCTCTGAGCTACACCCCCAGCACTGTTAATTTTTTTTAAATAGGGTCACTCTAAGTTGCTGAGGATCTCTCTAAATTGCTGAGGCTGGCCTTGAACCTGCTATCCTCCTGTCTCAGCCTCCCAAGTAGGATTACAGGTTTGCATCACCATGCCTGACTTCTTTTCCATTTTTGACGGAAAGTTCTGCTGCATATGGAATCCCTATTTGACTAATTTTTTTCTTCCAGCACTCTAAATCTCTAAATATATTGTGCTCTCTCTTTTTTTCTTTTTCCTTTATTTATTTTATTTTTATTTTTTATTTTTTGGTACTGGGGATTGAACCCAGGGACATTCTACCTCTGAGCTACACCTCCAGCCCTATTTTATTTTTTTAGTTTGAAACAGGGTTTTGCTAAGTTGCTAAGGCACTTGCTAAATTGCTAAGGCTGGCCTCGACCCTGCGATCCTCCTGTCTCAGCCTTCCAAGTACTGGGATTACAGGCATGTGCCACCACACCTGGCTCTCCCACTGCCTTTTGACCCCATAGTTTTTTAAAATGAGAAATATGCTATAGAACACATTGAAACTCTTTTTGTACGTCACGAGATATTTCTCCCTTGCTGCTTTCATAGTTCTTTCTTTGTCTTTATCTTTTGTCAGCTTGCTTATAATCTGTCTCATTATGGGTTGAGTTTATCCTACTTGGAGTTCATTGAGATTTTTAGATGTGTAAATTCATAACTCTCGTCGTATTTGGGAAGTTTTTAATCATTATTTCTTCAAATGTTCTTCCTGCCTCTTTCTCCTCTTCTACTTCTATAACTCCCACAATGGGAATGTCTGGCAACTTGATGTTGTCACTCTAGCCCCCTAGATTCTGTTTACTTTCCTTCATTCTTTTTTCTTTTTCTCTATTTTTGGAGGAGGGTACTGGGTATTGAACCCAAATGCATTCTACCTCTAAGCTACAACCCCAGCCCTATTTTATTTTATTTTTTTATGTTTTTATTGGTACATTGTAGTCTCACATCACAATGAGTATCAGTTTGGTGTTAACATACATGCACACAGCTCTTGGTGTCCCTCCTCCCCGCCTCCCCCCCACATGTAGCACTGAGAATGATGTTGGTATAATCTCATATGTACACATTGTTTATGACAGTAATTCCATAGATTCACTTCTTTCTCACCCTTCCCCTTCTCTTGTACCCCTTCCCTTGCACCTCTGAGGGTTCTCTGTTGTCATTGGAGTCCCTTTTGTGTCCCCACCACTCCCTAGGTTGCGCATATTAATGAAAACATATGTCCCTTCTTTTTTTGTGATTGGCTAATCTCACTTAACATAATGTTCTCCAGATCTTTCCATTTTCTTGCAAATGCCGTTATTTTGTTCTTTAAACCGGGTCTTGCTAAGTTTCTGAGGTTCTCCCTAAATTGCTGAGACTGGCCTCAAACCTGCATTCCTGCTGTCTCAACCTCCCAAATACTGGGATTACAGGCATGTACCATCACACCTGGTCATCCTTTTTCTTTTTACTCCTCAAACTAGATGATTTCAAAAGACCTTCTGGTTTGCTGATTCTTCTTCTGCCTGCTAAAAAATACTGTTGAACCACTCTAAGTGAATTTTTCTTTTCCAGTTACTGAATCTTTTATCTCCAGATTTTCCATTTGCCTCTTTTTTATAATTTTTTCTCTTTATTGATATTCTGATTTTGTCATTTCATTGTTTTTTTCTGGTTTATTTTAGATCTTTGTTCATGTTTTCCTTTATCTTTTTGATCATATTTAAGACACTTGTGTTTAAGTGCCATGAAAGTCCAATGTCTGGGCTCTTTAGTAACTATTTCTGTTGATTCATTCTTTTTCCTTTGAATGGACTGTTCTTTCCTACTACGTTGTATGCCATTGATTATTTTTTTTTAAACTGGACACTGGGATATTATAATGTGGTAACTGGAAATCCTATTATTCCCCTTATCAGGAGGGGGGTGTTGCTAACAGCTATATTCATCCCTTTGCCTAGTGACTTTCCCAATTTTTTCAGAGACTACTGCTTGTTTTGTGTAACCACTGATGTCTCTGTTCCTTAGTTTGTGTTCAGCTATTTCTGACAGAGACTTCTTTGAACAACAGAAACTAAAAGGAAATACCATCTATCTCAGTCTCTGTAGACTGGCCCTCCTTCAACACGTAGCTAGCCTTGCACTGAGCCTAGGGAGCAGCCTCAGGTGAAAACTTAAGGTCTTAGGTCTTTTCTGAGTATGTGCCTTGGGCTGGGCCTGCCTTTGGTTTCTGAATTCCCCAAGATATATTGATGCTTTTGAATGCACTGATTTCCCAACAAAAAGTTTCTATCTGACATTTCCCATGTGGCCTTAGGCAGTTGATTTTATGTCTCAACCATAATCTTTTGCCCCAGGTATCTGCGGGTTGTTTGTCAAGCTTACAGTGTTTTTGAGCCATGCCCACTGCTTTTTCATTCTAGGTAAGTTCCAAGTTAGATGAAACAGAGACCAGGGTCATGTGTCTGTCCTTGAGGTACACCCCAGACAGGTTGGAACAGAACTACATAATAATTTGTGATTAAAGTCTGCCTGTTCCCTCTAAAACCAGGACTAGAATCCCTCAGTGGGAACCCAGGCCACCCTCTCTAAGACTGCTGCCATAGACAGGGGCATGGTGGTGCACTTGTAATCCCAGTACTTGGGAGGCTGAGACCGGCCAGCCACAGCTCCTTAGGAGGCCCTCCGCAACTTAGTGAGACCCTGTTTCAAAATAAAGAATAAAAAAAAGTTCTGCGGGTGTAGCTCAGAGGTAGAATGCCCCTGGGTTCAATCCCCAGTACCGCAAAAAAAAAAAAAAAGACTGATGCCACACCAGGGACGGGGTAGAGCAAGGGCAAGTAAAAATACCACAAAGTCAAGGCCCTGTGTTCCATTCCCAGTACTGCAAAAAAGAAAAAAATGCCACAAAGCTTTCCTACCATTTTTTAAGTCACCTTTTTCCAGATTTAGTGTTAACCTGGCTGCTCTAAACCTTTGTTTTCCGGATTTCTGGCAAAGTCAGTTCTGACACTTTCTGTTTGTTTTTCAGTGTTTCTGTTGAGAGTCAGAATCTTTGAGATACCTGCTCTTCCATTTTGCTCAACTCATAAGGGTGTGTTGTTTCTTGATAATGTTAATCAGGTACTGATGATGATAAATGTCCATCATTCATAAGGGATTACAAAATGCTTTTATCCTAATTCTATCATTCCTTCTTTCTTTATTCAATAAAGAAAAACTTCCTCTCATCTATTATATGGTTACCTAGATGGGTAGTTAATTTAGTAAAGACAAGATAGATGCTTGACATTTCTCAGTGGATCCCTAGCATCCTCCAAAAGTAACCAGTTGGTTGTTTGGTTT
>PVJS01055405.1:0-12659 GCA_004027185.1 Glis glis
CTAAGGGACTGAAGGGCTGGGTCAGGTTTAGAATTCGACTTCCCCATGTTCTATGGGTGTGCGCTCGCTTTCGGAGACCGCCTACCTGTCAGCGTTTTTGAAGTAGGGGGAAGATTCCTCACACGTTTCGTCTCGCACGCCTCACACGTTCCACACGCTACGCCTCGCACTCCACGCACGCCTCGCCACGATTGGCCTCACACGGGGCACCAGCCTCTCGGGTCCAGCCCGAGAGTGACGTGGACTGACAGGGAAAAGTGAGCGCCGCGACTCGAGAAGCACTCACCACGAGCCGGGAGAATATGTCGAGCAAATCTCGTTTATTTAGGAAGACAGGGCAGTTTTAACGTGAAACCCATAAAGGAATCCCCGGGCAGTAGGGTGTGGCCCAATGGCACGCAACGGGTCGGGTCATGCGCCCCCTATAACCTATTATAGCCCTCTTGAGGCTAGGTGGGGCGGGTCTGCCAGCGCCATCTTTGCTATTGATATGCTGAATCGCTGAATTGCTGAATCACTGCCACGTGGAAGAGGCCCGGTACTCTAGAGCAGGCCTCTGCTAGTTCACCGGGCCCTTTCATGGCACCGAGTAAAGGGCCCCGCACATCAACAGATGAATGGATTACAAAATTATGGGAAATACACACAATGGAATTCTACTCAGCAATAAAGAAGAACAAAATAACAGCATTTGCAAGAAAATGGAAAGATCTGGAGAACATTATGTTAAGTGAGATTAGCCAATCACAAAAAAAGAAGGGACATATGTTTTCATATAATATGTGCAACTTAGGGAGTAGTGGGGACACAAAAGGGACTCCAATGACAATGGAGAACCCACAGTGGTGCAAGGGAAGGGATACAAGGGAAGGGGAAAGGGAAGAAAGAAGAGAATCTATGGAATTACTGTCATAAACAATGTGTACATATGAGATTATACCAACATCATTCTCAGTACTACATGTGGGGAGGGAGGTGGGGGGGAGGAACATCAAGAGCTGTGTGCATGTATTTTAACACCAAACTGATACTCATTGTGATGTGAGACTATAATGCACCAATAAAAACCTATAAAAAAGGAGTGAGAAGGAAATGAATGTAAGTGTACAGGATTTGAAGAATAGAGAAAGTTAACCTAATTACAAAGATCAGTTCCAATGAGAGAAGCAGCTGGAGAGGACATTCAAACACAACTCAAACAAGCATTGACACCAAACAGTGTAATCTCAAGTGCAGAGTTCAGCAGCAATGGAATTTTGTTAGTTATATAAATCAGGCATGAGAAATATCTCCAGACCTTGATGTTTTCTAGGGAAGGAGAATTTAGTTACTAACTAAATCAATGAGGCCTTGACTACTGGCTTGGGTTCAAGTTAATGTCTCAGGAGACTGCATTAGTTAAGATAACAAGAGAACTAAAATAGTGAAGAACTAATATCAAGTTTGTAGCATTACTATAGGTACCTGACTGATAGTCCAGGAGGCATGGGGTTATGCAGTGCAATCTGATTCTTGATATAGGAAACAAGGCTATTTCCAAAGTCCCTGATGATAAAACTCCCTGTCTCAACTGTATAACCCCTGATAACTTAAAGTGATATCAACTTTTTTTGGTAGTGGGAATTGAACCCAGCATTCTCCTTCTAAACTACACCCCCAGCAATTTTAATTTTTGTTTTGAAACAGGGTCTTGCTAGGTTGCTGAGAGTCTCACTACTTTCTGAGGCTGTCCTGGAACCTGCAATCCTCCTGTCTCAGCCTCCCAAGTACTGGGATTACAGGCATGTGCCACCATACACAGCTAAATTGATATCAAGTTTTAAGAAACTGTCACATCCATTTGTATAATTTCAAGATGATGGGGGGGCAAGGCAAGGATTGAATATTACTTCAGAGGTAATCTTAATGATTTTGTGGTCATGTTTTAGAAATCACAAAATGTTACTGTTGCAGAAAACCAGAGATGAGTAAATGTAGCCTCCATTAAAAAAAAAGAAAAATACACCTGGGTGCAATGGCACACACTTGTAATCCTAGCAGCTCAGGAGGCTGAGGCAAGGGGATCCCAAGTTTGAGGCCAGGCTGGGAAACTTAGTGAGACCCTGTCTTAAAATAAATAAAAAGGGCTCAAGATGTAGCTCAGTGGTAGAGCCCCTGGGTTGGTCAGAAAGTAAAGAAGAAGGAAAGAAAAAGAAAGAAAGAAAGAAAGAAAGAGAGAAAGAAAGAAAGAAAGATTGATTCTGTTTGGATTAGTTAATAGAGAATTCTGAACTTTGGAAAAATAATGTAGCAAACACTGAATGAACTAATGATTCACTTAGATAAGATGCCAAAATAGCATTATTTCATTTTAATAAAATAAACATCACATATTGGTGGTAAGTAAATTAATAAACACATGCATGGCATATTTTGAAACTAGCAAAGCATTTGATTCCAACTTTTCTCAATAGTCTCTTGGAAAAGATTCTGAAGCATTAATTAAAGAATAGTATATATATTAGCAGTGGAAAGATATTACACATTGGATGTGAAGTTGAAACTTTTTTTCTGAATCTATGATATACTCAAATACTAAAGACATGATTATTTATTTTTTATAGGAATATAACTTGGACCAGATGGTATAAGATGGAGTTACTACAGTTAATTTGAAAGTGTATATAATCATCAAATAACTTCATATTTCCCATTTCTTTATAATTTTCAAATCTTCATCACAATTACTCTATCAAGTAGGCTTTGATGGGGGAAGAATCAGATGGAATTGAGATTTGTTTCATCTTGCCTCAGCCTGTATTTTATGGCACTCTTGTATTCTCCTTGTTAGATGTATTATAATGTTACCCATTTTGAAATCTAACATCTTGAAATTTCTCCTCTGAAGAATAGGGCCACCTGGGAGGACATTCTACTTTCTCTTTTTATAGGTTCCAATAAGATTGAACTTCAATGACAATTTCCCTTTCTGTGAATGGTTTTTGTGATCCTGTTTTCCCCATGTGCTTTGATATGTGGCCATTCATCCCAAGTAGTACACTTGGAATGTAGAGTCTTTGGTGCCTGGAAGAGTCTGAAACTCTTACCAGGCTAATGATAGTTTGTGCAGACAAAAGGAAGTCATAAATATTGGGTGGGACTCCAAAAAGTTCCCCACTTGTCTTTCTGATAAGAGCCCACCTGTTATGCTTTAGGGAATGTGAGATGGAAACCTAAATTAGAATGGAGTTGGAGAAGATATTGTGTTACAGTATGGATTTAGCTTGTTTTAGGTTTGGTCCTATGCTTGTGTCTGCTGGTAGATATCCTGAGACCATTAAGTTCCACAAGTCTTTGTTGGACACATTGATCTATGCTTTTGTAAAATAGGGTGAGCATAATTTTAAAAGTTAAGCTCTCCTCTTAGGCTTCCATTTTTCTATTTTCCCAATATTTGTCTGTTATTCAATTGCTACTTTTGTTTGCTAACCTATTAAAGGGTAGGCCTTCTCCAAGGAACTGACTTTTAGCCTGTTTTTTTCCCCTACTGACCCCCTGTTTTGATGACCTTAACTAATCTCATGTTTCCTGCCATCTCCTCTATAAGAGTGACTCCCAGCTCATATTTCTAGTCCTGACCTCCTTCCCAACCTCCAACTTTACAGTTTGAACTACTTGTGTAGCTTGACAGGGTATTCAACTCAATATTTCTAAAACTTAGACTCTATCCCTGTACTCTTAATTCTCAGAAATAAAAAGGAAAGAAATCTTGCTCCTTCAATTAAAAACAAACAAACAAACAAACAAACAAACAAACAAACAAAAAACCAGAGCAACTGGGCATGGTGGCGCACACCTGTAATCACAGTACTTGTGAGGCTCGCAGATTCACGGCTATCCTCACCAATTTAGCTAGGCCCTCTGCAACTTAGTGAGACCCTGTTTCAAAATAAAAATTAAATAGGGCTGGGGGTGTAGCTCAGAGGTAGAATGCCCCTGGGTTCAATTCCCAGTACCCTCCACAAAAAAGAATACAAACTACCTCTATTTCTATCAATGCCCTGAAGTGCTGTGAAACATGCTTGCCAGGTAATATTCAATAAATGACTATTGAATCTAGTTAAAGGGAGTAGATAGATATTTAAAGTTTGACTATGCTTTTGCATCCTAGATTTTCCTGCCTTGACCATAATAATTTAGGAACAGTTGATTTATATTGAGAATGAATTTGGAATTCCTTCTAAAAAATGAAATGATTTAGTTTTTTTTTTTTTTTTGCAGTACCAGGGATTGAACGCAGGGGCGTTCTACCTC
Source organism: Glis glis (assembly GCA_004027185.1). Lineage (NCBI taxonomy): Eukaryota > Metazoa > Chordata > Mammalia > Rodentia > Gliridae > Glis > Glis glis. The sequence goes on from PVJS01055405.1 coordinate 4,294, forward strand.
CAAGCTATGTCCCCGGCCCTATTTTTTTATACTTTATTTTGAAACCGGGTCTCACAAAGTTGCAGAGGGCCTCACTAAGGAGAGAGAGAGAGAGAGAGAGAGAGAGAGAGCGAGAGAGGGCTGGCTGTGAACCCGGATCCTCTTGTCTCCGCCTCCCAAAGTACTGGGATTACAAGCGTGTGCCACCACACCTGGCTTTGATTTAGTATTTATTAGTTAAATACTACAGTGTTAGCTGGGCATGGTGGTGCATGCTTGTAATCCCAGTATTTGGGAGGCTGAGACTGGAGGATTGCAGGTTCACAGCCAGCCTCAGCTACTTAGTGAAGCCCTCTGCAACTTAGTGAAACCCTGTTTCAAAATAAAGAATAAAAAATAGGGCTGGGGGTGTAGCTTGGAGGTAGAATGCCGCTGAGTTCAATCCCCAAGACTGCCAAATAAATAAATACTACAGTGTTAATAATATTTATTATGTTATGAACATAAAAATGTGAGGTGTGAGACATAGAAATCACAATTCCTTTAGAAGTGACATATTCAGTTCCCTTCAGAAGCATCTTGATAACATGCATGAGAAACTGCAGTGCAATGTTATACAAAAAAAGCTCTATTTAGCCGGGCGTGGTGGCACACACTTGTAGTCCCAGTACTTTGGGAGGTGGAGACTGGAGGATCAGGGTTCACAGCCAGCCTCAGCTCTCTCTCTCTCTCTCTCTCTCTCCCTCTCTCTCTCTCTCTCTCTCTCTTTCTCTACCTAGTGAGGCCCTCTGCAACTTCGTGAGACCCGGTCTCAAAATAAAGTATAAAAAATAGGGCAGGGGGTGTAGCGCAGAGGTAGAACGCCCCTGGGTTCAATCCCCAGTACTGAAAAAAAAAAGAAAAAGCTCTATTTGAAAGAAATCAATACATATAAGTTAATTATAGTGAGTTCTGAAGTGCTAAAAGATTATGCTTTATATTTAAGTATTTTAAGAAATGTGTCTGAAATTTAGCCTGCAATAATAACAGGCTGTCAAGGGATTTGACTCACCCTAGGTATATGCAGATACATTTTCTGATAGTGAGTAAAGATTTTCACTGGATTATTCAAGAGAGAACTAAATAATCTGTAGCAGGAGGAATGATTATTAGGTATCAGAAGGAACTTGATATCACCATGAAATCAACAAAGTCATAGAAATAATATTGGAAGAAGGAAGTATATCAGCTCTTCATAGAAGATAAAAAGATTATTATATTTTCAGTCTGCATTATGCCAAGGGGTCATAAGCACATACAAGTTATGCTATGTGTACAGATATAAAATAGAACTTTTCAGGGGAAAACTTACAAAAAGAAGTAGTAGAGACCACACCGACCTTTGAGCTCTTATAACCCCATGGCTTAGGCCACGAAGAAATAGTTTGCATGCACCATGCCTGACAGACCAGCCTTGACTCTCTTCTTCAACATTACAGATTTATAGGGAAGAAGGTCAGCGAACATCTGTATGATCATGTAACAGAGGAAAGTCCTATTTGAGCATGTGGCCTTGTTAGAAAGGGGTAACTTTTGGGCTGGGTATGGTGGTGTATGCCACTCCCACAGTACTTGGGAGGCTGAGACATGAAGATCCCTTTACTTGGGAGGCTGAGACAGGAGGATCATAGGTTTGAGGCCAGCCTCAGCAACTTAGCAAGACCCTCAGCAACTTAGGGAGACCTTGTTTCCCAAAATAAAAATAAATAAATAATTAATTACTTTTTTAAAAAAGGTCTGTAGTTCAGAGGTAGAATGCCCCTGGCTTCAATCTCTAGTAACAAACAAACAAAACAACAACAAAAAACGGAAGAAAGAAAGAGGTAACTTTTGGAACCCAGTCTGTTATCTGCCAACTCTTCAATTGCACTAACTTTGGCATGCAAACCCTATTCTCTGAGAAGCCACTGAAGGGGGAAATAAGCATCTAGGACCAACTTCATTTTGAATCTCATTGGACAGTCCTCTTGGCTCTTAGGGATACACTGAATCTAAGTATTTCCATCAGCTCCCAATGACTCCAGCTAGGAATATTTTCCACATTGTTCTTGGGAGCAAGGCAGGTCTGCAGCACTGTCTGGGAGGGAAGCAGATCCTATAGCAGACAGAAGTGCCAGCCAAGATGAAGTGGCCCATGACACCTATTTCTCTCAGTGATTAATACCAGAAACTATGGACAAAATATTAAAAAAAAACTTTCCAAGGACTCTAAAATGTATATAATAGCAAGCAGATTAGAGAAGAAAATCAAAGTTTGAGGAATGACTAATATAGTGGTAGTGAGTTTCTTATTTTCCTTTGGTGATCCTTCCTTCCTTCCTTCCTTCCTTCCTTCCTTCCTTCCTTCCTTCCTTCCCTCCTTCCTTCCTTCCTTCCTTCCTTCCTTCCTTCCTTCCTTCCCTGGTTTTGATCCAGTGGTGGGCTAAGTCAGGTGACTGCAGACACTAAAACTGGGAGAATTCACCATTCTAACCAAAGGACCAGGAAAATGGACTTCTGTGTGCTGGTGAAATTGAGGTGGTAGGATTCCTATTTTTTCCTCTCCCCCCCCAACCCTTCTGAGACCAGCTCCAGCTACAGAACTGAACTGCAATCAGTTTGAAACCTACAACAAAGAACTTCATATCGAGGCCTCGGTGTCACTCGGACAGCCTCTGCACCTCCTCGGAGGCCTCTGCACCAGATACCAGACCCTGGCATCCCTGCACATCACCCTGGCAGCCTCTGCACCTACCCCGGGCCTCGGATCCCCCCGTCCCCCCGTGTCACCCCAGCAGACTCTGCGCCCGCCCCAGGCCTCGGCGTCACCCCGGCAGCCTCTGCACCTGCCTCAGGCCTCAGCGTCACCTCAGCGGCCTTTGCACCTGCCCCAGGCCTCTGCGCCACCTCAGTGGCCTCTGCGCCAGGTACAAGACCCCGGCATTCCCACGCATCACCCCGGCAGCCTCTGCACCCACCCCAGGCCTCGGATCCACCCCCCATCACCTTGGCATACTCCACACCCGCCCCAGGCCTAGGCGTCACCCCGGCAGCCTCTGCGCCACCTCGGCGGCCTCTGCACCAGGTATCAGACCCCGGTGTCCCCGCGCGTCACCCAGGCAGCCTCTGCGCCTGCCCCAGGCCTCGGACACCCCCCCCATATCACCTCAGCGGACTCTGCTCCCGCCTTGGGCCTCAGCATCACCTCAGCAGCCTTTGCGCCCGCTCCAGGCCTTTGCTTTACCTTGGCAGTCTTTGCACCTGCCCCAGTCCTCTGCGCCACCTCGGTAGCCTCTGCGCCAGGTACAAGATCCCGACATCCCCGCGCGTCACCTCGGCAGCCTCTGCGCCTGCCCCGGACCTCGGATTCCACCCCCCCATGTCATCTCAGCAGACTCTGCGCATGCCCCAGGCCTTGGTGTCACCCCAGCAGCCTCTGCGCCCGCCTCAGGCCTCGGAGTCACCTTGGCAGCCTTTGCACCCACCCCAGGCCTTGTCTTCACCTCGGCGGCCTCTGTGCCAGGTACCAGACCCCAGCGTCCCCGCGCGTCACCTCGGCAGCCTCTGCGCCTGCCCTGGGCCTCGGCATCACCTCGGCAACCTCTGCGCCTGCCTGGGCCTCAGCATCACCTCCCCCCCGTGCGTCACCAGGTCCTCCAGCCCAGCCTCAGACCCTGGTGACCTCCTGTGCATCCGGGACGGCCTTCCATGCCCTACCTTGGACTCCAGTGCAGCCACCGGAGACCAAGAGTCTGCACCTCTCTCCCCCACGCAGGAGCCTCTGTGCCACGCTTCAGAGCCTGGATACCCTCTAGCACCACCACCCAAGACCTGCACGACTCTCTGGGTTGTCTCTGAGTCAGGACACGCCCCAGCCTGACACCTGAGATCTAGGAGCACACGCTCCCCCCTGGGACCCACGCACGATCCTCTGTGCTGCGCCACAGAGCCTGTGCACCCTTAGGCGCCGCTACTCGATACCTGGAGCCCGCACCTCCCATGGGCCCGTTTGAAATCCTCAGCACAGTGCATCAGAGCCTGGGCACCCTCCAGCGACATTGCCCGAGACCTGGAACAGGTATGCATCCCTAGGGGCCCGGGCGACCCCCAGCACTGTGCCTCGAAAACAGGGCACCTTCCGGCACCATCACCCGTACCTTAGTGCCGGCACCCAACACCACGCCTCGAAGTGCTCCTCACATGACAACACCCAAGCTCCGGACCTGTGTACCCCTCCACACACAATACCATGCCCCAGCCAACCGGAAGAGAGGGATCCACAGCCTGCAGCATACTGACCCAATTGGGACTACAGGAACCATCAAGAGGTCTCATACACAGAAAGGAAAATGATGCAGAGGCAACAGAAACACAAAATGGAAAACACCAAAAATGCAAAAATGAACAGTGAGGAAACAAGAAACACCCACAATGCATCAACAAGTGAGATCACTGACTCTGACCTGCAGTAAATGCAAGACGGAGAATTCCGAATTTTGATCTTCAGAATGATGAAAGGCCTCAAAGTAAGCATAGAGGAGATGAAGGAGGAACTTGAGGCTCTAAGGAAGAATCAGAAAGAAACTGAACGAAATGAAGGAGTCAATAAACGAATTAAAGACTGCAATAGAAACCAATGCTAGTAGGCTCGACCACGTGGAAAATAGGGTATCACTCCTGGAAGACAGCTCATTCAAAACTGAGAACACAGTCAATGATATACAGAAGATATTACAACAACACACCCTGGCCATTCAAGAAATATAGAACAATGCAAGGCATCCTAATCTAAGGATAAAAGGCCTTGAAGAAGGTTTAGAAGCACAGACCAAGGGTATAAGAAACCTCTTCAAAGAAATAATTTCAGAGAATTTTCCGAACATAGAGAAAGATTTGGACATACACATACAGGAGACATATAGAACACCGTTAAGACAGGACCAAAGAAGGACTTCCCCTCGTCACATAATAATTAAAGTGACTAACATAGAGGCCAAAGAAAGAATCCTAAAAGCAGTAAGAACAAAAGAACGGGTGACAAACAGGGGCAAAACAATAAAAATCACCCCAGACTTCTCAACTCAAGTCAGGAATGCCAGGAGGGATTGGTACAAAGTACTCCGGACCCTGGAAGAAAACACTTCCAACCAAGACTGAAATATCCAGCAAAACTATCATTTAAAATTGATGGAGAAATAAAAATGTTCCATGATAAACATTCAAAGAATTCATGAGGACCAAGCCAACACTACAGAAAATCCTGAAAGAAATAAACCACAAAGAAGGAAAAACAAGCAATCTTCAGAACCACAGGAGAGGTGAACTCCACCAGGAGTTTTGTCACAAGGAGATTTGTCACCACAGCAAATAGAAAATAAAACTCAAAATGATAGGAAACAAAAATCATATCTCTATAATAACATTGAATGTCAAAGGACTCAACTCCCCAATTAAAAGGCACAGACTGGCAATGTGGATCAAAAGGCATAACCCAACTATATGCTGTCTACAAGACACTCACCTTCTAGCCAAAGATACTCATATGCTAAAGGTAAAAGGATGGAAAAAGATATACCATTCAAACGGAGATTGAAAACAAGCAGGGGTAGCAATGCTTATATCAGACAAAACAGACTTTAAGCTAAAACACATCAGAAGAGACAAAGTGGGTCACTTCTTGTTAATAAAAGGAACAATCCAACAAGAAGATATAAAAATAGTAAACATTTATGCCCCAAATGTGGGCACACCCACATTCATAAAACAAAGTTTTCGGGACATCAGGTCCCAAATAGACCCAAACACAATAATATTGGGAGACTTCAACACAACACTCACGCCACTAGATCGATCCTCTGGACAAAAGATGAATAAAGATTGCTCAGACCTAAAGAAAGTATAGACCAAATGGATCTAATAGACGCATACAGATTATTTCAACCAACAACACCTGAATACACATTTTTCTCAGCTGCTCATAGAACATTCTCCAAAATAGACCACATACTGGGTCACAAATCAAGCACCAGCAAATTCAAAAGATGTGATGTAATTTCCTGCATCTTCTCAGATCACAATGGATTAAAACTGGAAATTAACAACAGGAAGACAAAAAGTAATCACATAAGTACATGGAGACTAAACGATACACTCCTGAATGAGGAATGGATCAGGAAAGAAATAAGGGGAGAAATAAAAAAATTCCTGGAATTAAATGAAAATAGAGACATGACATGTCAAAATCTGTGGGACACCTTGAAAGTGGTGTTAAGAGGAAAATTTATAGCACTGAGTGCCCACATAAGAAAAACAGAAAACATCCAAATAAATAACCTAATGTCACACCTCAAGGATCTTGAAAAACAGGAATAGTCACAGCCCAAAGCCAGTAGAAGGCAGGAGATAACTAAAATCAGAGCAGAAATTAATGAAATGGAAAATAAAAAAAATAATACAAAGAATCAACAAAACAAGAAGCTGGTTCTTCGAGAAGATTAACAAGATTGACAAACCACTAGCTAACCTAACCAAAAGAAGGAGAGAATCAACTCAAATTACCAAAATCAGAAATGAAAAAGGGGATATCACCACAGATAGTGGAGAAATCCAGAGGATCATAAGAAGCTACTTTGAAAACTTATATTCCAATAAAATGGAAAACATGGAGGAGGTCGAAAGATTTCTAGACACATACAACCTACCCAAATTGAACCAAGAGGATACAGAAAAACTGAATCAACCAATAGTAAGCACAGAGATAGAAACAGCAACAAAAAGTCTTCCCTCAAAGAAAAGCCCAGGTCCAGATGGTTTTCCAGCCGAATTTTACAAAACCTTCACGGATGAACTAAAACCAATACTTCACAAGCTATTACGTGAAATTGAAAGAGATGGAATTCTTCCAAACTCTTTTTACAAGGCCAACATCACATTAATACCAAAGACAAATAAAGATACCTCAAGGAAAGAAAATTACAGACCAATATCATTAATGAACATAGACACAAAAATTCTAAATAAAATACTAACCACGCACATTCAAAACCATATTGAAAAAATCGTACACCATGACCAAGTTGGTTTCATCCCAGAAAAGCAAGGCTGGTTCAACATACGCAAAACAATACATGTTATCCACCACATAAACCAAACTAAAAACAAAAATAACATGCTCATTTCAATAGATGCAGAAAAAGCATTTGACAAAATTCAACACTCATTCATGTTAAGAACTCTACAGAAAATTGGAATAGAAGGAACATACCTTAACATCATTAAGTCAATATATAAGAAACCCAAAGCCAACATCATATTGAACGGGGAAAAATTGCCAGAATTCCCCTTAAAATCAGGAACAAGACAAGGATGCCCACTATCACCACTCCTTTTCAACATAGTCCTTGAAACTCTTGCCAGAGCAATAAGACAAGAGAAGAATATCAAAGGAATTCAAATAGGAAAAGAAGAACAAAAATTATCTTTATTTGCAGATGATATGATCCTATATCTAGAAGACCCAAAGAATTCAACCAAAAGTCTATTAGAGCTAATTAACAAATTCAAATTCAGCAAAGTAGCAGGATACAAGATCAACCTAAAAAAGTCAGTAGCTTTCATATATGCCAACCATGAATCCACTGAGAAAGAAATCCAGAAAACAATCCCATTCACAGTGACTTCAAAACCAATCAAATACCTAGGAATAAACTTAACCAAAGAGGTAAAAGACTCTACAATGAAAACTATAGAACACTGAAGAAAGAAATTGAAGAAGATCTTAGAAGATGGAAAGATCTCCCCTGCTCTTGGATAGACAGAATAAATATTATCAAAATGGCCATCCTGCCAAAAATGATCTATAGAGTCAATGCAATCCCTATCAAAATACCAACATCATTTTTCACAGAGCTAGAAAAATTAGTCATTAATTTGATATGGAGAAACAAAAGACCCAGAATAGCCAAAGCAATTCTCAGCAATAGGAACCATGCAGGAGGCATCACAATTCCTGACTTCAAATTATGCTACAGAGCTATAGTAATAAAATCATCATGGTATTGGCAAAAAAACAGACACATAGACCAGTGGAATAGAATAGAAGATACAGAAACAAGTCCACAAACTTATAGTCAATTGATTTTTGACAAAGGTGCCAAACACATACGTTGTTGAAAGGACAGTCTTTTCAACAAATGGTGCTGGGAAAACTGGTTATCTACCTGTAGAAAAATGGAGCTGAATCCTTACCTCTCACCCTGCACAAGAGTCAACTCGAGATGGATCAAAGACCTGGAAGTTAGACCAGAGACTGTGAAATTATTAGAAGAAGCCATAGGTCCAACACTCCATCATATAGGCACAGGTAGAAA
>PVJS01055406.1:0-12659 GCA_004027185.1 Glis glis
GCATTCTATCTCTGAGCTACACCCCCAGCCCCATTTTATTTTTTATTTTGAAACAAGGTCTCACTAAGTTGCTGAGCCTGACCTCACACCAGCCTGCAATCCTCCTGTCTCAGCCTCCCAAGTGCTGGGATTACAGGCATGCACCACCACACTGGGCTAGGAAGTTGTGGCTATTTAAATAACTTTACTATAAAGTTAATTCACATTGTACTCACAACTCTCAGCTCACAAAACTTCTGAAAGTTTTAAGTGCTTCGCACCGAGCTTGACACATGGTTGGTGCTCAGTAAGTATTAATAAAGCAAATGGATACTGAATTATGTCATCATGCAATTGGTTTTGTGGCAACATTTAAACCTTTACATTTATTGGTAAGAAAATTAATATTTTCAGATTCACCCTTGTTTAAGCATATCAAACATGCTAAATTTTCTATACTTATCATTTCTATATCTGCAATTTTTTTGTAGTGGGTGTTAAACCCAGGGACTTTTTACCTCTGAGCTACACCCCTGCCCTTTTTATTTTGAAACAGATTCTAAGTTGCTGAGCCTGGCCTTAAACCTGCCTGAAATCCTCCTGTCTCAGCCTCCCAAGTACTGGGATTACAGGCCTGAGCCACCACACCTAGCTTTTATCTCCAATTTTTATATATTTCATAGTACAGAGAGAAACTCAAAATGTGGGTTGAAGGGTGAAGGGTGAAGAAGAGAGATTTGTGTGCTTTTTTTCCTTCTGAGTTCTTTGATTGATCATGACTCTTAAGGTAAGAATTTTCAATGTACTATAGAAATTATATTTTCAATCCTGACAGAAATACAACTTTGAAAATACTGTATTAATGCCTAAATATACTAATATTGTCTATTCCTTTGCTCTACCCAGACTACTCAATAGCTGGACTAATATCCAGAAAGATAATATTGGTTTCAGCAAAATAGAAACAGTATATAATGAACTACAAATCAATTAGAAAATAATGAAAATTAGCAAAAATGTGATCAGAAAATTTTAATATAAAGCTTGCTTATGATTGCAAAAAACTTAAATGGTGTAAAGATATGAAAGAAGAGGAATAGAAAGAAGTTGGTGGTTGTATACAAAAAGACAGTAGGAATAAATTCTACTGTGCTTAGTGTAAGCAATAATTTATTGTATATTACAAAATAGTTAGAGGAAAATATTTTGAATGATCCCAACACAAATAAATGATAGATGATAAATGTTTTGATTAAGTTCTCTGATTTAATCATTGCATATTACATACATGTATCAAAACATCACACCGTACCCCATAAATATATATATTTATTACATGTCAAAATAAAGAATAAATATAAATTGAACATTCAAAAATTACAATATCAGGTTATATTTAATCTACTTGACATATCAAAAGTATTTCTATTTAGGCTGGGCATGGTGGCACATGCTTGTAATCCCAGTACTTGGGAGGCGGAGACCAGAGGATCCGGGTTCGTGGCCAGCCTCAGCTACTTAGTGAGGCCCTCTGCAACTTTGTGAGACCCGGTTTCAAAATAAAGTATAAAAAATAGGGCCGGGGGTGTAGCGCGGAGGTAGAACGCCCCTGGGTTCAATCCCCGGTACCGCAAAAAAAAAAGTATTTCTATTTAAAATTTTTAAAGAACACAGTATAAAGAGAAACAAATCAACTCTAATGGCAATGAACTAAGGGCAATTAACAAATTGAACTAATGACAATTAATGAATGCAGGGAGATTCCACCAGAAAGCTTTACAAATGACATTTATTTCACTTGAAAAAAAATACCTTGACATAAAATAATTTGATGCCCTAGTGGAGTCCCATAGCTTTCAATTGACATGCTCTAATTCATTTTTATCTGGCACCAAATGTATTTGCAAATGCACATCTTTCCTTATGTAGAATGTGATTGACCCAGACTGGTCATTTAACTTGACCTCTTCAAAAGTGGTATTTTTACATCTTATAGATACAGGGTCTGACTTGCCCAATCTTCCCTATTTATTGGGGTACTTATCTATATCCTGTACCTCCAAATTCAATGGCATTTCACTTTCCTACTCTCCTTTTCTGCCTTTATCTCAGATAGTTAGATATACACATATGTAGATAGATCTATCTATTAATTGGTCAATCGTTGGATAGATAAATTCATTACTTAACTTATCTTGGAATTTTATGTAATAAAGTCCATCTAACTCTGATAAAAGAGACATTAAGTATTAAGTTGAAGGCTTTTCCAATTATACAAATGGCCTGGAAGTTCCAAACTTCTCAAGATTCTCAAGTAATGGTTCAGGCCCTGTTGTACACAGAAAATAGGCGAATGAAGCTTCTCTGAATCTGCTTGGTCTTGATGCTGTATATAATTGGGTTCATGAATGGAGGAAAGAGAAAGTAGACATAGCTCATGGTGATATGGACCACATGTGGGGCATGTTTCCCAAACCTGTGGATGAAGGTCAGGCCGATCACAGTGATGTAAAACACCAGGACACAGCTAATGTGGGAGACGCAAGTGTTGAGGGCCTTGGCTCGCTCCTCTCCAGAGGCGATGCCCACAACTGTCTTAAGGATTAGGATATAAGAAAAGACAATGATCAGGGCATCTAGGAAGAAAGTCAAAGCAACCAGAATCACCGGGTATATGCGATTAAATGTAATGTCAGCACAGGCGAGTTTCATGACATCCTGGTGGAGGCAGAAGGCGTGGGAAAGAGTGTGGGAACGGCAATATGGGAACCAGTAGAGAGGCAGAATTGGGGGCACGAGAGATAAAAAGCCCCTCAACACTACTCCCAGTCCTATCTTCATCACCCGGGAATTGGTAAGGATAGAGTTGTATCTCAGAGGGGTGCGGATGGCAATAAAACGATCATAGGCCATGGCGAGCAGGATGCCCGATTCTACAATGGAAAGGGAGTGAATGATGTAGGCCTGTAAGAAGCAGGCCCTATGGCTTATCTCCCTGTGATTCACCCATAAGACACCCATTACGGTGGGCATTGTCGTCAACGTCACTGTGAGGTCTGTGCCCGCCAGCATGGCCAGGAAATAGTACATTGGTTCCTGGAGACGGCAATCATCCTTGATGAGGTACAGCAGTGTGCCATTTCCCAGAAGCACGGAGGCATAGATGGCAAAGAAGAGGATGGAGATCCAGTGATAAGCTGCCTCCAGACCTGGGAAGCCAGTCAACAGAAAGGGGGCAGCGCTAATATTGTACCACATCATGTATACACAGGTGGAGAGAGATTTATGAAAACTATGAACCCCAAGCCTCGGGGGTCCCATTCGTTACATTAATTAATTGGTATATGCATAGTTCTGCAGCAGTTTTCTTATAGAACAGTACAGATTATAATCTGTGCTAGAGACAAGGAATGATGGTCTTTTCCATAGTTACATGTAATATTAGGTTAATGGTTAAAATTTTTCTCAATTAAAAACACATCATTTTCATAACATCATGCCTGGCTATTCTGTGTTGGCTGGAAAATATATGCAACAATAATGGTTGCCAATAAATATGACAAATACATAAAGATGATAATTTTTTCTTAGCCAGACTACTATTTAGTTTGCAGATTATTTTGCTACATTTAAATTTCACTTTATGTCTCACAATCATGATAGAGACATAGTGTTTGTTAGAAAACTTCTCTTAGTTTAGTTTTGAAATTGAATGCCAAGGTTTTAATGAGATCTAACAAAAGCCATGAATCCTTTGTGGAGAAAATGGACATAAGCATATCATATCACATTTAGTCTAAAGCATTCACAGTTTGCCTGAAGTCCATCAGTAGGTCCCACATTGGAAACTCCAAATCTGCCTTGATGCATTTACTGAAATGAATTCTGTGTTGTGGTTTCAGATGAGTTTGGCCATTATGGTTCTTAGAGCATGCATTCTTGAAGTGACATTTTCTCACAAACAAGGACAATTGCTGATAAATTCTTTTGAATGGTAAGCTTCTTATCTGTATCTCGGTGTTAACCAGCAGTCATAGTTCTTGCTTCTGGAACAATATAAGTCAAATAAGAAACTCTCTCTTGACTTGAGGTATTCAACAGTCAGGTGAAGAAATGGCTATGATGGAGGTATTCCTTCCAGCCTGGCTTTCTTTCATAGTTTTCACTGAGTAGAAAGGGCAACACTCATATTCTGAGAGAAATATAAGATGTAAGAAACTCTCAAGTTATATTCTAACCTTATACTCTTAAGTTCACCCTGTAACCTAGCACAACTGTGAAATTTTAAAAAATGAATATGGGTATAATGTGGTCAACCATACAGTTCACATTTTGGCTTTAGACATTACAAATTCAGTGAAGTTCCTTTTGAACTCCACTCTGCTCTTAAGTGTTTCTGAAAATCAGTAGGAATGAGGAAGTCATGATTAGGAGTCAGTCTCTGAGAGTAGCTTAAGTCAGAATGTTCTTGTATCCTCTTTGTACTAAGTGAAAACTTAGGAGTGACTTGATTCGGGAGATCCACATTTTGGCCTCAAAATGAGGTGAAAGTAGTGAGTCCCTGAAATAACTCACCTAATTTTAAGCACATACCCCTCCCCCATCAGTAGGTAGATTTACACTCTCACAGGGGTAAGCTACACAGCTCTCCTATCCCTTAACTATAATCCCATTTCTGGAAACACCGCTTCCTCTAAAGAATATATAATATAATTTTCAGCAGGTTGTCCCAGGTTAGATGAGGCAAGTTGACCCTGTTGGTGGGAGACAAAGCTCTAGAGAACAGAAGCGGCTTATCAGCTAATACACAAGGTAGCCAGCGTTAGGGGCACTGACAGGAAGTAGGCTGGGAACCAACAGTGTCTACTATTTCCTAAAAGAGTATTTATACCTCTATCACACATGTATTTTCTAAAACTTATTTATTCCTTTCATGTTTACTGCTATATAGCATGTGAAGTATAGAATCACAGCACCATAATTTCAAACTTAAAAGGAACTCCCATCTCCTGTAATGAAAACTCTGTAAATGGTAATAGGACAAAGACCAATCTCATATAGCTTAAATTAAGTTGAAAAATAAATAAGGCAACTTTAGGTAAATGTAAGTGCAATTTTAAAATAAGATAGCACTCTACAATGGAGATTGATTGGTATCAATCAAATTCAAGTAGTCTTGGGCTGCACCTATGAGGAGGTAGAATATTTTATGTGTTTGTGATGGTACTGGGTATTGAACCCAGGGGCGTTCTGCCACGGAGCTACATCCCAGGCCCTTTTTATTTTGAGACAGGGTCCTGATAAGTTTCCCATGCTGGCCTTGAACTTGCATTCCTCCTGTCTCCTATCTCAGCCTCCCAAGTACTGGAATTACAGTTGTATGCAACCTCTAAAGGGCCAGGAGGTGACATTTGAGCTGAGACCTGAATAACAATGAGTTGAACATACTAAAATCTAGAGGAAAACTTAGATTGAGAGGAAAAAATCAGCACTACCAAAGTTTGATGAACAAACAGGAGAGGGATATTAAAAGTCATAACAGAGGCCCAGGCAGTGATCAGGACTCATATAGTCTTATAGATCACAATAGAATTTTGTTTCACTAAAAGTATAATGAAAAGACACTGAAGAACTTTAAAAATCACAATTGAGGAGAGGATGGTGACATACTTCGATTTGCATGTTAAAATCGCTCACTTGGCTGTTATGTGAAGAATAGTCAAGTAGGGTAAAAGGAGGTGGAGGAGGAGGAGGAGGAGGAGGAGGAGGAGGAGGAGGAGGAAAGATAGTTATAAAAATATTGAAATAATCCAGATGAAGAGTAATGGTGACTTTGACTAGGAGAGAAGCAGTAGAAATAATAATAACAGTACAAATTTAAACAGGTAAGGATACATTTTTGAGGTTTTACCAAGACTTGCCAAGAATATATTGGAAAGGAGAGTGAGGGAAAAATGAAATAAGATTCATCTTAGGCTACTGGATGGAGCAAACAAGAGAACAGGAAGTCATTTACACAAAAGGAGAAGCCTGAAAGAGATAGCTGTTCACTTGTGAGGAAATCATGAGTCATTAGTAAACAGAGCTGAATTGGAACAAATTCATGTCCTATTTTTTTTTTGTGTCACATATCAGAACACTCTGGGCTATTTTCATGTCAAACTAAAAAAGATTGTCTTATTCAAATATTCCCCTTTATAGATATTTTGTCATGGTGAACCCTTAAGAAACCCCAGAAAATTATTCTTACCTTCTACCTGTACAGGTGAGATCTAACTGCAATAGTTTCCAGCAGTCAAAAAATAGATACAACTGGACATGAAGTAGTGACTCAGCCCCTTTTCCTTGATGCTAAGAAAAAAAATGACAGAATCACTTCTTAGTCTCCATACTCTGTCCCCAGAAGTGAGAAACACAAACCAAAATTTAGTGACTATTGGAAATATAATGAGTGATATATATTTTTCAGTTACTAGATGCACAGACAATCCCACACAGTTCCTCTTTTTTTTTCTTCTGTTTTCTCAACACAACTCCCTTCCCTGTTCTCACACTTACTTCTCTAACCCTTCGGCAATGATCTTTAACCAAATCTCCAGTCATACTACAATTTTGTGGGGAACTTCCTTCTTGTAAAAGAAGATGCAGGACAAGTAATGAAGCACTACCAGAAAAGCTATCTCAATGAGAAGGGTTAATTGCACCAATAACTTTCAACCCAAAGTTTTGCCTTCTGTATTCCTAAGAATTCCATGCAGATATGCTTTGTAGTGCAGCTGTGATTAGAATCTGTAGAAGCCTCTCTGTGCTCTGGGAAAGGCACATTCCCTTATCTAGGAACAGCTCTTAGGAGTCTGTCATTGAACATATAAAAAATACACTTCCCATTTACAACCATAATCCTTTCCTGCATAATTAAAAAAAAAAGTCTGGTATATTAAGGGTACTTCTCTGTTCATCTCCTAGAAAGGGGAGGAGTCATGAGAGGATCAACCATATTCATATCACTAGGCATGAAAGTACTTAAATACTTAGCCCAACTCTCCTCCCAAGTGCTATCAACTTCAGCCTGAGATCTGGGCACATTCAAAGCTGGGGGCTGCTGTGATCCTTCCCTTCTCATTGTCTTTCCCTAAACAGCTGATAGAGGAGTCCCCTCGTTCCCTCCTCGCATACGTTGAGTACTTCCCCAAACTCACATGCACCATAGCTTGGTCTTGGTGGTGAGGAGCAGGGTGATTGTGTCCTGACTCAAGACTCAGATCACGTGACTCCTTCTCAAAGTCTGCTAAGAGACTCAGTCCCTGAGGTTATTAGTGAAGAAAGCACCTCCCCAGATGCTTCTCTTTTATAGACAATTGGAATCTAAAGAAATAGCCTCTCTACTTTAACCCTTCCTACAAAGGAGATGAAACACTAAGATAACCTCCCCATGCTCTCAATCACCTTCTCCAAATAAGAGCTGGGACTAATGGAGCCACAGGTAGCAGCTTTATGTGTGAGGAATCAGAGAGCTGGTCTTTGTTGTCCTGCAGACCTCGGATCACCTGCGGGAGGCCATTTATCCTCTACATCAAAACTAAATATTTCAATGCACCAATAAATGAACATAAAAAGTTAAAAAAAAAACTAAATATTTACCCCTTGCTCTCAGGAAAATCTTAATTCCTCTTCTTGGCCTAAATCTCTTGAATTCCAATTATGTTTTCTGCTCTTAATTTATCTCAGAGCTAGCGTGAGGGTAGGAAGGTAAATGTGATAGAATGAATATGGTGAAATCCAGGCAGCCTTCCCTAGCGCACACCCTGAACCCACAATCTTCAGGCAGTAAGAACTCATCTAAGAGAAATAAAACTCATATGAGAGGTGGACCCCATAGGAGCACAAAGGTGCTTTTGAGGTACTGTTAAAGGCTTATTTCTTATTTTGAGTGGCAATTACAGGAGTAAACTTATTCTCCTGAAAAATTTGTTGAGCTGGACCTTTATGATTCCTTCATATTTCATTATGTGAATTAACTTCCCTAAGATTTTTTACAAAATTAAAGAAAAGGCTCATTAAAGACCTTCCTGGTACATCTATAATACATTTTCCTAGGCCTATTTTTCATCATTGTATCAATAACTAAAAAATTAAATGAAGCCTAACTTGTTTCATGAGAAAAAGAGTGTACCTCTGTGTTTCAGTGTTCATATGTGTATCCTTTATACATATATCTATGACTAACATGAAGTAGACATTTGAAAACTTTGCTAAGTAGAATAGTGTTTGTGAGCAATTTTAATCTGGAAATAAAAATTGTCCTCCATCAATCAGGAACATTAAATTGTCTACCTCCAGTAACAGTAATTGGAGGATATTATATTGGTGCTACGATTTAACATTTGATTATTTGGTGCCATAAATTTATGAGTCTATTTCTCAAATAGTTCACTGTGTATGAGGTAAAATAGGCAAAAGTTCAAATAATTAAAATAAATTTGATTGATTATGACAGAGGTAGTGATAATTGACATTAATTAAGTGCTTTTAAAATGATGAGTACCATTCTAAGTGCATTATATTTAAGCCCGCAACAACTTTATGTGATGGTAATTACTATATACGTTTTGGAAATAAAGAACATGAAGTACAATAGTGTTCAATAATTTTCCCAAACTGGCACAATAAGAACAAAAGTCACAATGTAAACAAAATTTCAAGTTCAAACATTCTCAAACATTCATGATCTTAAACACGTATGCTGTGTTGCCAACTTTCTATTGGAAAGGAGAATAATAAGAGTGAGACCCCTGGTATCTATCCCATTGGTGTTATGATTCCAACCTTTCATAGCTTACTCATAACTTGATTAAAAAATCCCTCCTCTCCTTGCCCTGTCTTCATGTAGAACCCAATGGAATGGAGATTGTAGAAAAGAGGATAAGGAGAAACCAAGGACTAGAAAGGGCAGGTTTCCTTTCTTGGAAGTGAATTATATGAGACAGGGTTCTGGACTCACTAGTTTCAGTCATACATCAGGAACAGGTGAGTGGGGTGCAGTGGTACTTGCCTGTAATACTAGTGACTCCACTTGGGAAGTTGAGGCAGGAGGCCAGCCTGAGCAACTTCCTGGGATCCTACTCGAAATTATAAAATGAAAAGGGCTGCAAATGTAGCTCAGTGGTAGGGGGCCACAGGATTCAATCACCAGTACAGAAAATAAATAAAAAGACCAGAGGAAAAAAGATGAGGTGGAGGAAACTCTATTTCAACAAAACTGATGTATTACTCTCCTCTAATATTTACATATTTATTTTAGGGATAGGGATTGGGATTTCTTAAAGACAAATGCAGAAAGTATACCCCCAAGAATTTCACTTCAGACCAGATTCCCAGCTGGTCATGTGTGTGTGTGTGTGTGTGTGTGTGTGTGTGTGTGTGTGTGTTACTGGGGATATTAAACCCAGGGGTTCTCCACCCCTGGGCTACACCCCAGCCCTATTTCATTTTTTATTTTGAAGCAGGGTCTTGCTAAGTTACTGCATCCTGGCCTTGAACCTGAGATCCTCCTGTCTCAGCCTCCCAAGGACTAAGACTATAGGCATGTGCCACCAATACCCGGCTACTTCTATATCTTGATAGATATAAACCACCCTCCTAGCAACAGGGCTCAAGTCATTACTAGGACACAGACAGACATCTTGGCGCCTGCTGTTAAAACCCAAAATCCCCAAGGTTCAGGGTGCAAATAAGGGAGAAGATGAAGGAAGGAGGGAGAAAAATGGGGAGAGAAGGAGGGAGGAACCTGAAGGAGGGGCAATGAGCAGCCTAAATTAGGAATGGTCCCTAGGGAGATGATTCTAAGATAAATGTTCCTACCAGCACAGCTTGTGTGCAGATTCTGAAAAGATGGAGTTTGATCAAATCCTTCACAAAGCTAGAGATTGAATTCATGATGATGGCACTGAAGAATGAACAAGAACAAAATTTCAGGTCAGTGAGGATATGTACCAGGGCAGAACAAAACAGGAACTCCTCAGTAGCTGGGTTCTCAATAAAAGGAAAGTGTTATCTCTGAAGATTAAATGGATAATAATCATGAGTTCTAAGGACTGTTACATCTCTAAAACCTGACTTCAGGCAGGGTAAATATTGGCCCAGTGATAGATTCTGAAGCACATGCAGAAAGAAGAGTGTGAGAGCAAGCTGGAGGATGGAGAAGATGAATTATGTGTTTCTACTTCTTTCTCTCCTCTGTCTGAATTTTTAACTTCTCTGACCTCCATTGTTACCCTGTGATATCCTACATGGAAATCACTTCCATAGAGTTCCAGATAAGTTCCAAGGATAAAGTCCCAAATTCTTGAAGAGGTGTAGCTCTGTAATTCAACAGTTCAATTTCTGGGAAAAAGTCATTATCTGATCATGAGATCAAGAAGCCAAGTCAAAATTAAGCTTAGATGGAGCCTGGGTTGTGTGTGCCTCTAGATCAGGGATCATGGTTCACATGGTTCACTGTGTATCTTTGACACCTAGAAAAATTCACAGCTGGAAATAGGCATTTAATACCGTCTCAACTAAAAATAGAGTAGAGTTCTCATGTCCTTTATAAAGACCCTGAAGACTTCTCCAGGTTCTCGGAATTCACAGCTCTATATTCAGAGTGAATCAAACAACAGGTAGTAGGTATCAATCAGTCTATGTGCTTCAATGATTTGAGAACCTGCTTAAAGGCAGGGAAGTAAGATGGTCAGAGAATCAGTTAGTACATGTAATCATCAGTCAAGGACTCTGAGAAAGAACACAAATTATGTTCTAAGCACTGTGCTAATGATAAAGTACTGATTATGGAGCCAGGGGAAGCCAAGTAGATAAGATAAACCGAAGTATAGGTCACATTTGGAGCTGTCCAAAAGGGAGGGAGAAGAGACAAAGGTAAGAAAATTTTTAAAAAATGGAGGAATTAAGTGCTATGGATAAGGGAGAGATAAGAAAAATTAAGGAAAAGAGTCCAAAGGAAGGCGAGAGAATATATGAAAGGTTAAAGTCTGAGTGGGATCTCTCTGGGTGTCTATGGAATCCTCAGTTTACATGGCAGAATTTAAGACTTTGGAAATTAGCTTCTCAAGAATGATTCAAGTCCACTGTAAGGCAGGGAGTCTGGGAAAGGCTCAGCGGCTGCCAGGAGGAGGCAACAGTCTTGGGTTTTTAACCCCTCCAGAATGAATGATCATAAATGATGTCGCATACCACAGAGGCAGCTCTGAGGAAGCCAAGTAAAAATCACTCATTCATTCAGCATGAAACAAAAGGGAGGCAACAAGCTAGATTGCACTTCTTAAGGTTTTACCTGTGCCTGAAGTCTTCCTACTCCTCGGTGGGTAGAAAGGACTCTGATATTTGACTAATGGATCACCTTCATTCATAACCAACATGAGTCTATGAAATAGCAGGTATAAGCTATTACAAGGATTCTACTCCCCCAAAATGAAGTGTATACAATGCTCCAGTACACTCATACATGATGAAAAGTCAACAGCTATTTATTCTTTACATTTGCTTCTCAACGTGATCATTCCTTTCTGGACCCACCTCTCCTGTTTCTATTCTCTTTTTAATCCCTTTTTATTCATCTATTGTATATGTACCTCGTATTAATATAGCATAACTTTCTGGATTAATGTTCTCTGTTATCTTTTTGTCCCCAGCTTTATAAAAGTATACTTGAAATTTCCTTAATCCTGCACAGGTTGAAGTTATCTATTCCTCCTATTCCCACTCCAGGAGAAAACAGTTACTTTCCTCCAACCTTCCTCAGTCTAAATGATACATGGTCAACATGTTTTTTAGACGTTCCTACACTAACCACTGTTGGAAGTGTCTGTCTATATCATTTTGTAGCCTCCCAAAAGTCCCTAGACCTTTATCAATTTAATTATCCTTCCAGACATATTGGATATGAGTCAGCCCTTAAAACTAACCATCCATTTTATTTTATTTTATTTTATTTGTTTATGAATTTGCCATAGAATATTCACACCTGCTCTTTCAACACTACTTATGATCTCTTTTCTAATGATCTTATAGGTCTCATATACTCTGGGAAAATTTTACATCCACCCTCAATACAACCAATCATGAGGAACAGTAACATGATAAATATCCTCTAAGTTTCAACACTTATAGCACTATTGAAATTTTATGATTTCTTCCTTCATTTTTTCTGGGTTATAGAAATCACAAGGACATCAACAAGGTCTATTCTGCACATATAGCTGTATCTCAAGTGTATTCTCCTATAACCTTATGTATAGTAAGATCTGAATATTATATAGAGTTGTTCTTTATATGTCCTTTCTTCTCTATCTAGAAATTTTGAGAAATTACTAAATTACCATCTTTCATATGTTGGAAGTCAGGACCAATGAACATGTTAAGATGAGGAAGCAAGGGCAACTTCTAAATAATTAGTTTTCATTACTCTACCAGAAGGAAATATTCTCCTCTTTGCAGTGCTGGCAATGTGGCTCAACACCACTAGCTCCCCGTTTCTGCTTACTGGCTTCCCAGGCATGGAGAAGGCACATCACTGGATTTCCATCCCATTGTTGCTGACCTACATCTCCATACTACTGGGCAACGGCACCCTCCTCTTTCTCATTAGGGATGACCATAACCTCCATGAGCCAATGTACTAT
>PVJS01055407.1:0-12659 GCA_004027185.1 Glis glis
GGAAGGAAGGAAGGAAGGAAGGAAGGAAGGAAGGAAGAGGAAGAAGGAAGCAGGGTCCAGTGGGAAGGAAAGCTATGATGAGTAATGTTTGCCTGCCCCAGGTTCTGGAGAGCAGAGTGGTCATACACGGCTGTGTTTCTCACCTCTGATTTTTGTAGTCCTTCCGGGAGAGGAAGAGGAAGAGGAGAAGGAGGAAAAGTTATTTCATCTACTTAAGGACCAAAAATTATCCCCGAGTGAGTCAGCAAAGCCATGAAGTGTGATTACCATTTTTTGGAAGCAAAAGTACATTGCAAACTGCTCAGCACTCTGCTTGGATTTGCTGAGGTGCGAGCTCAGGTGTTAGCAAAATGAGCCGTAAGAGAGACTGCACCCCAGCAGCCCTTCCTTCCACATGATCTCATCGCCGGGTGTGATCACTGCCACTCAGGTGCTTTTGCGGATGGTGGGAGCTGACAGCTTCAGAGTGCACGTTGATCTGATCTGCAGTAACTCCTGCCATTTGTTTGCTCCGCTGATACACAGGGATCAGGCTGAATTGTCGTCCAGAAGATTTCTGCTTTGCCTGTCTCCACTCTGAACCCAGGGCATTCCGCTTCTGAGCTACACCCCCAGCTCTTTTTATTTATTGTTCTGAAACGGGGTCTCGTTAGGTTGCTGAGAGTCTAGCTACTTGCTGAGGCTGTCCTCAAACCTACGATTCTCCTGTCTAAGCCTCCCAAGTACTGGGATTACAGGTGTGTGCCACCACGCCCGGCCAGGGTCTTCTTTTTAAGAGATACATACTAAGCCGGGCATGGTGGTGCAGGCTTGTGATCCCAGTACTCTTGATGCTGAGACAGGAGGATCACAGGATCGCAGGCTCATGGCCAGCCTCAGCTACTTAGTGAGGCCTCCACAACTTAGTGAGACCCTGTTTCAAAATAAAGAATAAAGAATAGGGCTGGGGGTGTAGCTCGGAGGTAGAATGTCCCTGGGTTCAATCCCCAGTACCGCAAAAAAAAAAAAAAGAGATACATACTAAAAGATATGATGTCTGGGATTTCTGCCAAAATAATGCAGTAGTGGGGGAGAGGGAAGGATATAAAGGAAACAAGACTGGCTGTGAGTCATTCATTGTCGTAACTGGGTGACAGGTACATGAGGGTTTATTATTCTATTCTTTCTACATATACATATGTAAATACTAGCGAGGCATGGTGGCGCATGCTTGTAATCCCAAGACTTGGGAGACTGAGGCAGGAAGATCACAGGTTCAAGGACAGCCTCAGCAAGTAGTGAGAGACTCTCATCAACCTAGAGAGACCCTGTTTTAAAATAGAAATAAAATATGGCTGGGGGTGTAGCTCAGAGGTAGAATCCCCCTGGGTTCCATCCTCAGTACCACAAACACACACACACACACACACACACAATAAGTAAATAAAAACCTCTTACCTGATCACAGCAGGGCATGGTGGTGCACACCTGTAATCTGGCTGAATGCCAGCTGCCTCTCACCCCCCACCCATCTCCACCTGGACTGTCTTTCTTCTGGTTTCATCTTACTTATTGTCTCTGAGAAACCTTCTTTGAACCACCCAAGAGAGCAAGCTGCGGCTCTTCTGTGCTCTCTCTGTAGAGGGGCTTTGGAGGGAGGAAAGACACATGTCTTATTTCTCCACTGGACTGGAAGGCAGGGTTAACACTCAGTGTCTGACTTAAGGCCTGAGGCATCTTAGATCAATGAATGCTTGTGGAAGGAATGAATGAAGCTTCCTCCCCTGAATGTCAACTCACAGTATCTGTTGCTTTGTTCTGCTTTATCCTTCACACCTGGGACATTACCTAACAAATATTTGTCAAAATAATTTAAATCACCTATCAAAGACAAAGCAAAATTTATATCTAAAACTGACCACTTGCTAGTTGTCAGTCTATTTGTGGAAAAGACTTTGACTTAGCAAAAGACTTTGATCCAGGGTTTTAAAACAAAGATAAAAAGTAAAGCTTTGGAGGTTGAATACAATGAAATGGCTTCCAAATTTCAGCAACCTGGGTTTAAAAGTGTGAAATAAAACAGAATGAAGTCCAAGAATGATCAGAACCTTTATTTTTGTTTGTTTATTTGTTTGTTTGTTGGTTGGTACTGAGGATTGAGCCTAGGGGCGTTCTACCTCCAAGCTACAACCTCAGCCCTATTTTATTTTTATGTTTTGAAACAGGATCTTACTAGAGTGCCAAAAGTCTCGCTAAGTAGCTGAGGCTGGTCTCAAATCTGGAATCCTCCTATTTCAGTCTCCCAAATACTGGGATTACAGGAATGTGCCATCATGCCTGACTTCCTTAATTGTTTTAGATATGACTAAACAAAATGTTGATTGTATTTCACCAAAAAAAAAAAAAGAGAAGATGTTTAGAACTTTGTGTGTGTGTGTGTGTGTGGTACTGGGGATTGAAACACAGAAGCATTCTACCTCTGATCTACACCCAAAACCTTATTTTATTTTTTGTTTTGAAACAGGATCAGCTGGATGTGGTGGTGCATGCTTGTAATTCCAGTACTTGGGAGGCTGAGACAGGAGGATCGTAGGTTCGTGGCCAGTCTCAGCTAATTAGTGAAGCCCTCCACAAATTAGTAAGACCCTGTTTCAAAATAAAGAATAAGGCTGGGTGTGGTGGCACATGCTTGTAATTCCAGTACTTGGGAGGCTGAGACAGGAGGATCGTAGGTTCGTGG
Source organism: Glis glis (assembly GCA_004027185.1). Taxonomy (NCBI): domain Eukaryota; kingdom Metazoa; phylum Chordata; class Mammalia; order Rodentia; family Gliridae; genus Glis; species Glis glis. Next base: position 2,720 of record PVJS01055407.1, read on the forward strand.
CCAGTCTCAGCTAATTAGTGAAGCCCTCCACAAATTAGTAAGACCCTGTTTCAAAATAAAGAATAAGGCTGGGTGTGGTGGCACATGCTTGTAATCCCAGTACTTGGGAGGCGGAGACCAGAGGATCCAGGTTGGCGGCCAGCCTCAGCTACTTAGAGAGGCTCTCCACAACTTCATGAGACCCGGTTTCAAAATAAAGTATAAAAAATAGGGCCGGGGTGTAGCTCAGAGGTAGAATGCCCCTGGGTTCAATCCCTAGTACTGCAAAAAAAGAAAAAAAGAAACAGGATCTTGCTAGGTTGCTGTGAGTCTCACTACATTGCTGAGGCTGACCATGAACCTGCAATCCTTCTGTCTCAGCCTCCCAAGTCTTGGAATTATAGGTATGTGTCATCATGCCTGACTTCCTTAATTGTTTTAGATACAACTAAACAAAATGTTGATTGTATTTCACCAAAAAAAGAAAAAGAAAAAGGAGATTTGGGGGGGGGGTTCTGGGATTACAAGCGTGTGCCACCACACCCAGCTGAGAAGAAGATTTTTTAGAACTTTTTTTTTGTGTGTGTGTATGTGTGTGTGGTACTGGGGATTGAACCCTAGAAGCATTCTACCTCTATCTACATCCCCAGCCCTATTTTATTTTTGTTTTGAAACAGGGTCTTGCTGGTTGCTGTGAGTCTCACTACATTGCTGAGGCTGGCCATGAACCTGTAATCCTTCTGTCTCAGCCTCCCAAGTCTTGGATTACAGGTGTGTGCCACCATGCCTGGCTAGATTTTTAGAATTTATTTATTTATTTATTTATTTTGTGGTACCAGGGATTGAACCCAGGGGCATTCTACCTCCGAGCTACACCCCCAGCCCTATTTTTTGTCCTTTATTTTGAAACAGGGTCTCACGAAGTTGCGGAGGGCCTCACGAAGTTGCGGAGGGCCTCACTAAGTAGTTGAGGCTGGCCGCGAAACCGGATCCTCTGGTCTCTGCCTCCCAAGTACTGTGATTACAAGCGTGCGCCACCACGCCCAGCTAGATTTTTAGAATTTAAAAAAGAGCTGGGAATGTAGCTCAGAGGCAGAATGCTCCTGGGTTCAATCCCCAGTACCCAAAAAAGAAAGGAAAAGAGAAAGAAAGAAAGAGAAAGAGGAAAGGAAAAATAAATCAATGCAGCAAGGGCAGCACATGATTTGCTACATCTGGAACAGCCAGGACCCAAGGAAAGCCTTACGTCATGAATGACATCATCTTACTGATCTAATTTCTAACAGACAATGGAATAATTTCTTCTTGCCCAAACCTCACAGTGGTTTGGACCGGCAACTTCTTGGCGGGATGATGGGAGGGCTCCGAGGACAAAGGGCGATTGTTGGCCCTCCCCGGGCAGAAGGCTGGCTCACAAAGTGGTCTTTCTCGGGGTCTGCCTGGGACGGACTGTACACCACATGTCAGGTGCTCTCACAGGAGGAAGGCAGAACTGGACTCAGTTTGGATTTTTTTTTCCTTCAAACCATCTTTGTCTAGAATCATCCTCTCTAAAAGTCACAGGAGGGAAAGTGAGATCCGGCCGCCCCAGACAACCCAGGCCCAATTTCCTTCCCTTTTCTACTTCTCCGCCTTTTCAGGCTGCCCTCCGCTGGGACTTGTTGTGAGAGATTTTATTCCCCACTTTCTTTCAGGATCCTGCCTCACATAATCTTCACTGGCTTTTCACAAAGAAAACTAGGCCTCCCATTTATTCTATCCAATCCCCTGCCGCATTCAGCCTAGAACCCAGCACGCAGCGCATTGTCCCCTAACAGGGACAAAGAGCAGAATGGAGCCTGGCTATTCTTCGTGAGGCTGATTTTTGCTAATCAAAAACATTTATTTCCTGACACCCTTTCAGTGCCTGTTGAGAAATAAGTGGTACCGGAAAGGACAGCATCTCTTCTAAGTGTGCAACTTAGAAATGGATAGAAAATAGAGAATATTAAGGTCTTCATATAAAAATAACTCGGTAACTTATAGCACCATTTGTAGTATGATCAAAATATACACTACACATACCTTTGAACCAACAGTTTTGTTTTTGTTTTCAGTATGGTGGGATTGAACCCAGAGCTTTGTGTGTGCTAGCCAAGTGCTCTACCACTGGGTTACACCCCCGGCCTTTGACCCAACAGTTATTCTGCTGTAGGATTCTAGCTCACAAAAATACTCACAGCTGGGAACAAGGTCATACATATGACATTATTTTTTTTTTCTTTTTGGTACTGGGATGGAACCTAGGGGCATTCTACCTCCAAGCTATACCTTCAGCCCTTTTTTATTTTTTTTTTTAATTTGAAAACAGGGTCTCTCTAAGTTGCTGAGAGTCTCACTAAGTTGCTAAGGTGGGCTTTGAACCTACGATCCTCCTGTCTCAGCCTCCCAAGTACTGGGATTACAGGTGTGCACCACCATGACCAGCAAGACATTATTTATTTAATCACATCTATAGAGCCACATGACCTGACATAAAGAGAGAAACTATATATTGTCATGTGGAAAAAGTAAATTGCAGAGCAATATTTAAGAATGCATTTTTGTTAAAAATACATGTGGATGCATATACCTGTATACATTTATAGATGTAAAACAAATAAAAAGGCTCAAAAGATACATGCTTCTCTCTCTCTCTCTCTCTCTCTCTCTCTCTCTCTTTCTCTCTCTCTCTCTCTGTACTGAGGATTAAACCCAGAGTCATTCTACCTCTGAGCTACAACCCCCAACTCTTTTTATTTTTTTATTTTGAAAAAGGGTCTTGCGCCGGGCGTGGTGGCGCACACTTGTAATCCCAGTACTTTGGGAGGCGGAGACTGGAGGATCCAGGTTCGCGGCCAGCCTCAGCTCTCTCTCTCTCTCTCTCTGTCTCTCTCTGTCTCTGTCTCTGTCTCTGTCTCTCTCTCTCTCTCCTTAGTGAGGCCCTCTGCAACTTCGTGAGACCTGGTTTCAAAATAAAGTATAAAAAATAGGGCTGGGGGTGTAGCGCGGAGGTAGAACGCCCCTGCGTTCAATCCCCGGTACCGCAAAAAAAAAAGAAAGAAAGAAAAAGGGTCTTGCAAGCCGGGCGTGGTGTCGCACGCTTGTAATCCCAGTACTTTGGGAGGCGGAGACCAGAAGATCCGGGTTCACGGCCAGCCTCAGCTCTCTCTCTCTCTCTCTCTCTCTCTCCCTGTTTCTCTCTCTCTCTCTCTCTCTCTCTCTCTTTCTCTCTACTTAGTGAGGCCCTCCACAACTTCGTGAGACCCGGTTTCAAAATAAAGTATAAAAAATAGGGCTGGGGGTGTAGCTCGGAGGTAGAACGCCCCTGGGTTCAATCCCCCGTACCGCAAAAAAAAAAAGGTCTTGCTAAATTGCTGAGGCTGTCCTTAAATCTGCGAGTGTCCTATCTCAGCCTCCCAAGGACTGGGATTACAGGTGTGCACCACCATGCCCTGCTCCCCCTCCCAACTAAACTTTTTTTTTTTTTTGCTCTCCTGGGGATTGAACCCAGGGGCATTCCACCTCTGAGCTACACCCCCAGCCCTATTTTTATTCTTTTTTTTTTTTTTTTTGCAGTGCCAGGGATTGAACCCAGGGGCATTCTACCTCCGAGCTACGCCCCTGGCCCTATTTTTTATACTTTATTTTGAAACCGGGTCTCTCAAAGTTGCGGAGGGCCTCACTAAGTAGCTGAGGCTGGCCGCGAACCTGGATCCTCCGGTCTCCGCCTCCCACGTACTGGGATTACAAGTGTGCACCACCATGCCCTGCTTTTATTCTTTATTTTGAAACAGGGTCCCACTAAGTTGCGGAGGGCCTTACTAAGTACCTGAGGCGGGCTGCGATCCAGCGAGCCTTCTGTCTCAGCTTCCCAAGTACTGAGATTACAAGTGTGTGCCATCACATCTGGCCCCACTAAACTCTTCATAGTGGTTCCTTTCTCTGGAAAGAGAGATTGGGGAGTATGGTGAGGGAAAATTTCATCCTTACCTTAATAAAGGAAATCAAATACAACTGGATTGGTATAAGGTGATTAAGAATTTTTACCAAGTGATGTGTGCATGTATGAATGTATCACTTTGAATCTCACTATGATGTATAATTATAATGCACCAATAAAAGTATAAAAATAGCACCAATAAAAAAAGTGTTTCTTCGGCATCTCTTGTGTGCCAGGCTTATGATGAGCACTTTATGTGTATCATCTCACTTGCTCCTCCCACCATCTGAGCAGGTGATAGTATCCCTGTTTTCAGATGGGAAAAAAGATCCAGAGAAGCCAGTGAGGATAACAGGGCTAGTAAGGAGCAGAGCTGGAATTCGAGCTCTTTCTGATTCCAAAGTCCAAGATCTTTCCCTTGTCTGACAGTGCCATCCCCTGCAACTGGTCCTGCTACACAAGGAAGCTTATTAACACTGCCACCCTGAAAGTCAGGCTTAAGAAAAAAACTTATTATGGAAAATTTCAAACATACACAAAAGGGGAAGGACTAGAATAATGAATCCAATGTGCTCATTATCACCTATAATCAGTAACTATTAATATTCTGTCATTGCGCCGGGCGTGGTGGCGCACGCTTGTAATCCCAGTACTTTGGGAGGCGGAGACCGGAGGATCCGGGTTCGCGGCCAGCCTCAGCTCGCTCACTCGCTCTCTCTCTCTCTCTCCTTAGCGAGGCCCTCCGCAACTTCGTGAGACCCGGTTTCAAAATAAAGTATAAAAAAAGGGCCGGGGACGTAGCGCGGAGGTAGAACGCCCCTGGGTTCAATCCCCGGTACCGCAAAAAAAAAAAAATCTGTCATTGCTTTATCCTCCCACATAAATTTTATGGGAAGTGAGTGAGTGTGTGTGTGTGTGTGTGTGTGTGTGTGTGTGTGTGTGTGATACTGGGGATGGAAACCCAGGGATGTTCTACCTCTGAGCTATACCCCCAGCCCTATTTTATTCTTTTATTTTGAAACAGGGTCTTACTAAGTTGCAGATGGCCTCACTAAGTTGCTGAAGCTGGCTATGAACCTGCAATCCTCCTGTCTTAGCCTCCCAAGCACTGGGATTACAGGTGTGTGCCACCATGCCTGGTTTGTGGGAAGCACTTTAAAGCTAATTAGAGACATCATATCATTTCATCATAAAAATTTCAATCTCTAAAAGGTAAGAATATAAAAAGAAACATAACCACAATACTATTATCACTTACGATAAAGTTAACAATAACTCCTTGAGGTTATGTAATAAATACCCAAGGCAAGCCGGGTGTGGTGGCGCACGCTTGTAATCCCCAATACTTGGGAGGCTGAGACCGGAGGATCCAGGTTCGCGGCCAGCCTAAGCTACTTAGTGAGGCCCTCCACAACCCAGTGAGACCCTGTTTCAAAATAAAGAATAAAAAAATAGGGCTGGGGGTGTAGCCCGGAGGTAGAATGCCCCTGGGTTCAATCCCCAGTACTGCAATAAATAACTAAATATATAAATACCCAAGGCACGTAAAATTTCCCACATTGTCTCAAAAACTGTCCATTTTTGTTTGTTCATTATTTGTTATGTCTCTTAAGTTTCCTCTATAATTTTTCTGCCCCCTTTTCATCATATCTTTATTTTTTGGTGGTGCTGGGGATTGAACCCAGGGGCATTCTACCTTGGAGCTACACCCCCAGCCTTTTTGTGTGTGTGTATGGTGTTGGAGATTGAACCCAGGGACATTCTACCTCTGAGGTATACTCCAGCCCCTTTTATTTTTTTTGAAACAGGGGTGTAGCTCGAGGTAGAATGCCCCTGGGTTCCATCCCCAGTACCACACACACACAAAAAGAAAAAGAAAGAGGGTCTTGCTAAATTACTGAGGGTCTCCAAAAATTGTTGAGGCTGGCCTGGACCTACCATCCTCATGTCTCAGCCTCCTAAATACTGGGATTACAGGTGCGTACCACTGTGCTGACTAGATTGACATTTTTATTAGTCTGTTACTTTGAATTTTTATTCATGCTACATTTCTAAATAATTCACAAAAAGGAAAAGAAAGTGTGTGTGTGTGTGTGTGTGTGTGTGTGTGTGTGTGTGTGTGTTGGGGGGGCGTATTGCCAGTTCTTCTGATGAATGCCTCCCAGTACTTGGGAGGCTGAGACCAGAGGATCCCGGTTCGCGGCCAGCCTCAGCTACTTAGTGAGGCCCTCTGCAACTTAGACCCTGTTTCAAAATAAAGAATGAAAAATAGGGCTGGGGGTGTAGCCCGGAGCTAGAATGCCCCTGGGTTCAATCCCCGGTACCAGGGAAAAAAAAATCTTTGAATCTTTTTTAATTTCATGCCCAGGGCAACTGCCTTTACATTACAAAAATGTGTTACTTTCAATAATTCCAAGTCTGTTTTTATTCATTCTACGTTCTTTGTGGTTCTGTCCAGGCCAAGTTCTGGATCTAAACAAAGGGCAGTCCTAGGCCCTGTCCCCCAGCTGTTCACAATCAATCACCTTCCCTAAAATAACAGAGAAATGTCTGGAAGAGCCAGGAGCAGCACACCTGTAGTCCCAGGTACTTAGGAGGCCTAGGCCAGAGGATCACTGAGGCCAGGAGTTGGAGACTACCCTGAGCAACATAGGGAGACCCTGTGTCAAAAAATAGAAAAGTAGGCCGGGCGTGGTGGCGCACACTTGTAATCCCAGTACTTTGGGAGGCGGAGACCAGAGGATCCCGGTTCACGGCCAGCCTCAGCTCTCTCTCTATCTCTCTCTCTCTCTGTCTCCCTCTCTCCCTCTCCCTCTCCCTCTCTCTCTCTCTCTCCTTAGTGAGGCCCTCCGCAACTTCGTGAGACCCAGTTTCAAAATAAAGTATAAAAAATAGGGCCGGGGGTGTAGCGCGGAGGTAGAACGCCCCTTCGTTCAATCCCCGGTACCGCAAAAAAAAAAAAAAAAAGAAAAGTAGCCAGGCATGGTGGTGCACGCTTGTAATCCCAATACTTGGGAGGCTGAATCAGGAGGATCGCAGGTTCCCGGCCAGCCTCAGCTACTTAGTGAGGCCCTCTGCAACCTAGTGAGACCCTCCCTGTTTCAAAATAAAGAATAAACGATAGGGCTGGGGGTGTAGCTGGGAGGTAGAATACCCCTGGGTTCAATCCCCAGAACCGCAAAAAAAAAAAGAAAGGTGACACACGCCTGGAATCCCAGCTACTAGGGAGGCTGAAGCAAATTCAAGTACAACCTCAACAACTCGAAATAAAAAATAAGAAGGGCTGGGGATGTAGCTTAGTGGTAAAAGTGCCACTGTGTGGATCCCCAGTAGTGGAAGGGAGGGAGGGAAATGTGCAGGAGGCTCTTGGGGATAGGAAAAAGGCAGACTACAGACTCAGGGACCGCTTCTCAAAGGAGTGTTGAAGGATGAATGGAAAGTAACTGAGGGGAGGGCCTTCCAGGAGAGGAGCAAATCCACACAGAGGCAGGCAGCAGGAAAGAATAGGCCCTTTCAGGGCACTGCCCATGGCTCTGGGTGGCTGGAGAGTTCAGGGGGAGGGGGCTGTGCTGGAGATAGGGCGGGGCCAGGTCATGAGGAAGGAGTCTCATCTGCCAGACTGAAGAATTAGGACTCTAAGCAGAAAATTGAGTCTGATTTATCTTGCATGTTTTTTCCCAGTACTTTTTTTCCTCTTTAGCCATCCTAAAGGGCACAATTCAGTGGCGTTCAGTGCATCCACAGTGCTGTGTAGCCACCACCCCTATCTAGCTCTAACACATTGACCCCAAAGGAAATGCCCAGTAAGCGGCTCCTCCCCATTCACCCTTCTCTCTAGCCCCAAGACAACGTCCTGTCTCTCTGGATTTACCTATCCTCTCAGTACATTTTTCCTCTTTTTAAAAATTATACAAGCCGGGCATGATGGTACACACCTATAATCCCAGTACTTGGGAGGCTAAGATAGGAGAATTGCAAGTTCAAGGCCAGCCTCAGCAACCCAGCAAGACCTTGTTTCAAAATAAAAATAAAAAGGTCTAGAGGTATAGCTTGGAGGTAAAATGTCCCTGTGCTCAATCCCCAGTACCACAAAAAAGAAAGAAAGAGGATCTCACTAAATTGTTGAGGCTGTCCTCAAACCTGCAATCATCCTGTCTCAGCCTCCCAAGTACTGGGATTACAGGGGTGCACCATCACACCAGGCTATTTTTAAAATTTTGAAACATGGTCTCACTAAGCTACTGAGGCTGGCCTCAAACTTGCGATCCTGCTTTCTCAGCCTCCCAAGTACTGGGATTACAGGTATGTGCCACCAGGCCCAACTGCCTTGTTTTTGTTTTTGTTTTTTGTGGTACTGGGGATGAACCCAGGGGCATTCTACCTCAGAGCTACACCCCCAGCCCTATTTTAGTTTTATTTTGAAACGGGGTCTTGCTAGATTGATGAGAGTCTCACTATGTCGAGGGCCGAGGCCTGTTTTAGAATGCACACTAAGATTATCATCTTGGACCACCTCAGTTTGAATACACGGTATTTGGCTGGGTGGGATTCATCCGCAAGTGGACATTCCAAGGGACCTGGTGTAATCTTCAAGGTGCGGTCTTTGATGTCGTCTCCACCCAGTAATGGTTAATCCTTCCTTCCCTTAAATTTGTCACATGCCTGCCTCACTGACCTTCTTTACCGTAACCTGTGATAATTGTTGAGTTCTGTGTTTGATTAACCTTTATGATGTTTTGTCTAAAGTGTCTATAAAAGCAAGGTGCTGGCTACAGATGGACGGGAGAATTTGTCGTCTCTATCTCCTCCCCAACCCCCCAATTATTAAACATAATTATTTTGCAAATTACTATATCAGACTTCGTGTTGTTTCGTGCGAGAAAACTATTGATCAGGAAACTGCCTGGTGCCGCTACCTTCCGTGGCTGGAACCACGGAATTTAGGAAGCTGTCTGGGCAGTGACCTTCTGTGGCAGGAACCACGGAATAGTTATTCAGGGGCTGCCTAAAGCAGCACCCTCCGTAGTAAGACTATGGTGCAAGTAGCGTCCGCCGGAGCAACCCCAATATCACTACTTGCTGAAACTGTCCTAAAACTTGTGATCCTCCTGTCTCGGCCTCCCAAGTGCTGGGATTACAGGTGTGCGCCACCAAGCCCGGCTCAACTGTCTTGTTTTAAAAATCCTTCCTTAAATATTTCTTTGTTCCTAAACATTCTTCTACTTTTGAAAAGGCTTCATACATCCCATTTTAGGGCACTTAAGTTGTTTCTAATTCTTCATTATTACAGACAGTGCTATGATATGTGACATTTAGAAGATTAGCAGAAAATACATTTATTATATACATATCCTTAATTATTTATTATACATTCCTCGTAGTAGAATATCCTCTATAGGATATTCTACTCTATATCTTATGCCCGGCTATAAGAACTTTATAGCCGGGCATGGTGGCACAGGCCTATAATCCTAGTACTTGCCCCTGGGTTCAATCCCCAGTACCCCCCCACACACACTATATATATATAAGTTTATATACACAACACTGAAAGTACCTGAATCTTCAAACCCTTGTTAATAATATATATGTATTTGGAGCCGGGTGTGGTGGCACACACCTGTAATCCCAGTACTTGGGAAGCTGAGACAGGAGGATGGCAGGTTCAAAGACAGCCTCAACAACATAGCAAGGTTCTCAGAAACTTAGTGAGACCCTGTTTCAAAATAAAAAATAAAATAGGGCTGGGGGTGTAGCTCAGAGATAGAATGTCCTTGGGTTTAATCCCCCGGGTTCAATCCCCAGTACCAAATAAAATTAAATAAATAAATAAGTAAATAAATAAATAAATAAAAAGATAAGCCGGGCGTGGTGGTGCACGCTTGTTATCCCAGTTCTTGGGAGGCAGAGACCGGAGGATCCGGGTTCACAGACAGCCTCAGCTACTTAGTGAGGCCCTCCGCAACTTTGTGAGACCCGGTTTCTTTTTTTTTTTTTTTT
>PVJS01055408.1:0-12657 GCA_004027185.1 Glis glis
AAAAAAAAAAGAATTATAGATCCAACCCTGTCACCCTCTGTCTTAACCTGTTTTATTTCCTTAATAGCAATTACCAGTTTGTGATGATCTTATTTGTAGTCTAATTACTTATTTACTTTCTATCTCCCTATCCCCCATCGGAAGTTAACATCCAGGGCAGGAACTCTGTCCCTCTTGCTGAAGCTTCAGTGCTGGGCAGAGTTAAGGTTCTTAATAAGTACTTGTTGAATGAATAAATAATTTACATGGCTTGCATAGTTCATTCTGGTAAAGAATTGGAGGCAAGACAATGTTCAACAATAAGGAGCTGGTTAAATAAACAGTGGACGATCTGTGAAATAGAAAACTATTCAGGCATACAAAGTATACCATGGATGAATGCTTACTGTCTTGAAAAGATGTTATCCCAAATTGGGTGAAGATTTCAGATGAAAAAATAGCATTCGTAGCCTGTATACAATTTTTAAAAGAAAAAAAATTTCTAAATTCTGGAAGATTATGCAACCAAGTATAAAAATGATTATTGACGGATGATAGTTATTAGTTATCTTTGGATTATTTATATTTTTCTGAAATAATATAAATATTCAGAAATAAGAGAGTTACTTTGATATCAAAAGCTTAATACAAGCTGGGCATGGTGGCGCACACCTGTAATCCCAGTTCCTGGGAGGCTGAGTCAGGAAGATCACAGGTTCAAGGCCAGCCTCAGGAAATAAGTGAGAAATTTAGCAAGATCCAGAAATTTAGCAAGACCCAGTTTCAAAATAAAAGAGGCTTGAGGTGTAGCCTGGAGGTAGAATGCCCCTGGGTTCAATCTCCAATACCAAAAAAAAAATCTTAATACAAAGATTTTCTTAAAAATTATTTTTTTCAAAATGAAATAAACTATCATGTGAGGCTGTGAGTCATACACCCTGTCTCTAGATGTGTCCAGCATTAACCAGGTCACTGCAGAGAGACTTTTTTCTGCATGGAATGAATGATCAAATTACATGGTCTGAAATAACCCCGCCAAATGCCAAAGGTGTCATCAATTTTTGACTCTTTACCCCTCAACGTTCTTTTAAACATATTTTGAACTAAACAAGGAATACATTAATCATTCCTACTTGATTGTTGATTGTAAATTACTGCTGGAATGGATATAATGTCAAAAACGAGCCCAGGCATTTTTCATATGTTTCTGGCCTGGGTGGAGCGGGGGTTAATGTGCTACTTTATATTGACACGCACCACGCCTTGATGTAATTTTCTGATGAGTATAAAGTACAAAGCAAGGATTAAATTATATAGTCTGTGCTGTCAACAATCAATCAGCACTGTTGTTGAGCAACTTCTGTATACAAACCACAGTGCCAAGGAGCCAAAGAAACACCAAATGTACAGGATACAACCTCTGTCCTCAGGAAGCTCAGTGTCTACCCACTGTATAAGAGATCTGTCGTGTGTAATAATGGAACAAGAATCCAGAGTCTGCCCCAGAGTTTTGACTTTCTTTGGAGATTCTATCACAGAGTACCAATGGTCCCTCTACCGCAATCCCAAGGGCCTGCTATCCCCCCAAAAGAGCAGAAATTCTTTCCCTAGGTTTCCCTTAGCACAACTGAGAAAGGCTAGAACTTCTGAGGTACCGACTGCTGGTTCTGGCGGTATTTTTTTTTTATTAGAAACCCTTAAAATTTGTATGCTGTAATTATCTCAAATACTAGATAAAATACAAGAAGTGTGTGTGTGTGTGTGTGTGTGTGTGTGTGTGTGTGTGTGTGTATTACTTGAGATTGAATCCAGGGGCATTCTACCACTGAGTTACACCCCCAGCCCTTTGTTTTTGTCGTTTTAAAACAGGGTATTGCTAGGTTCCTGAGATTCTTGCTCAGTTGCTGAGGCTGGTCTCGAATCTGTGATCCTCCTGTCTCAGCCTCTCAAGTACTGGGACCACAAGTATGTGCCACCATGCCCAGCTAATAAATATCTTTTTAACACATATATAAGTTTGAAAGAAAGCAAGCAAAAAACAAAACCAAGAGAGGAAGTCCATAAGTTGACATGCATTGCATAAGGGTGGAAAGCATCCTTTTCTAGAAGGCTGGAATCTGAGATCATGAAGACAAGAGGTAAGTGTGGGAGCAATAAAACAAGCACCCTAAAAGCTGTCTGCCTTATCTTGGGTGTATGTACAAGGAGGGGAAAGAATAAGCCCTTAACACTCACAGCCATGGCCTGTACCTCAGCTTTGTTGGCCTCTCTCTCCAAAGTATACTTTGCATGTGGTGTGAGAATCCCCAAGCTAGTTAATTAACATAACCATTGTCTTGAGGCCAGTGACAGATTACCTGGGACAGCTGACAGAAACAAACTCAGAATTAATCTAGAGGGATGTGTCTTCAACACAAGCCCCAGGTGATACCCAGAGAGGAAGTCTCAGGAAAGGAGCACTTGTGTGGATTGTTTCCACGTGTTTTGTAATTTTGAATTATGAGTTCATCTTCACAGAGAGTCAGTAAGTACAATACATAGCAGAATTAGATTACCAGGAAATTTCAGATTAAAAAACTACCAGATAAAGCCAGGTGTGGTGGCATACACTTATAATCCCAGTACTTGGGAGGCTGAGACAGGAGGATCACAGCTGCGGCCAGCCTCAGCTACTTAGTGAGGTCCTCTGCAACGTAATGAGACCCTGTTTCAAAATAAAGAATAAAAAATCAGGCTGGGGGTAGAGCTCTGAAGTAGAATGCCCCTGGGTTCAATCCCCAGTACCACAATAAAACAAAACAAAACAACAACAACAAAAATCTACCGGATAATGTACCAGTCTTGTGGTACATTATACTTGTGGTACAAATACTGGGATTACAGGCATGCACCACCACTCCCAGCTTAAAATATATTTAAAATGATTAAAGAAAATAAATAAGAAAGCATAAAAAATATAGAGAGACTATGATAAAAGAAGCAAATAGAACTATAAGAAATTAAAAATGTGTTCACTGGCATTTGAGAAAAATCAATGAATGGTGTAGATTAAGATTAGATTTGAAGCCGGGTGTAGTAGTGCACACCTGTAATCCCAGTACTTGGGAAGCTGAGGCAGGAGGATCACAGGTTCGAGACCAGCCTCAGCAACTTAGCAAGACCCTGTTTCAAAATAAAAAAGGTTGGGGTTGTAGCTCAATGGTGGAACCCCCCTGGGTTCAATCTTCTGTGCCATACACACAAAAAAGATTTGGTTAAGAAAAAAAAGATAGTAGGTTAATTAGAATTTTCACACATAAAATTAGTTTCTCACATAAAATTTCAAATCTTGGCCATCCAGCACTGCCATTGACTCCACAGCCATCTGGGAATGATTCTTCTGCCTTTCTGTTGCAACTCTTAGTGGGTGACACTAGTTCCTTTGGTTTAATATGCAATTCCAGCCACCAATACACATTCCAAACAAGGAGAAGAAGAAAGGAATGAAGAAGGAAAGGGGTAAAGTGTATGGGTCTATCCTTAGAACATACGTCTTAGAGAAACTTACACTGGCAGCCTGTTGCCCATAATTGAGACACATGGCCACGCTTAGCTGCAAGGGAGCCTGACATATTTATTCTGGGCAGCCATGGAGTCCACTAAAAATTAGGAGTTTTATTAACATGGAAGGAAGGTGATATAGATATGGAGGTAAATTAATAGTTAAGTGACAATACATGTAAAAGATCTGAAAAGAGAAATCACAAACTAAAAATATATATAGTCATCTCTCGGATTCCATGACAGATTGATTCCAGAATCCCCAGGGGTGCTCAAATCACTTATACAAAATGGCATAGTATTTGCAATAACCTATATACATCCTCCTATATCCTTCAAATCACCTATAGAATACTTATAATCCTTAACACAATGTAAATGCAATGTATGTAATTGTTATACTATATTGTTTAGGGAATAATGACGAGAAAAAATCCTTTATGTGTTCGGTACAAATGTAAATTTTAAACTATTTTCAGTCCATGGTTGGTTAAATCCGTGAACATAGAAGGTTCATGGTTGAGTTCTAAGGTGTTATACTGCTCCAGAAATGTGGGGAAGGTAAAGAGGTGCCCATGGTACATGGTATAGAATTCTGATCCTCCCGTAGCTAGCTTGCTCCCACCGTATTGGGCATGGGTTAAGATTTCTACCTCTAACCTCCTCTGGCACCATATGAGAGATGACTTGCCCAGCTCTTTTACTTCCAAATCCCCTGCCCATTTTCTTGAGGAGGTTTAAAAGATGATGGGGGTTGATGTAGAAAAGGGTGAAAGTAAGACCTACTGGGAAGGAAAAAGCAATACAATTTAGTACGAAAAACAACAAAAAGAAAAGAGTCAAAGATGTCACTGCAGTTTTCAAATGCAGTGGGGACAGCGTCCCCACCCTCTGAAGTAGAGAAACCAGAAGGAAAGATAAAACTAATTTAAGAAGTAGTTATGCTTAGTATGAGATATGTCTGAGATATTCAAATGAAATTATTCAGTGAGAATCAGAGATTTTTAACCTATGGTTTACAGGAAATTCTGTGGGTAGAGGGAGAGAGATTTTGAAGACATCTACGTAAAGGAATTACCCAAGGAGCATCTTTCTATCTGAAATTCTAACCAAGGAGCCTAGGATGTACTAGGTCTTCAAATAAAAAATGTGAGGAATGTGTGAATGAATGAGATTTGTCTGTAGAAAGAAAAAGCCAGAGCCTTAGGTATAACATGCAGATTTAGAAGTGGAAGTAGAGGAGACTAGCAGAGAAGAAAAGGGGGGAACCCCAATGAATTAGAAAACACAGGGAAGGAGAGTACCCAGGAGGGAGGGGCTGGAGCTGATCTGCACTGAGCAGTGCTTGACAGTGGGCTGGGACTCTGGGAACTAAGGAAAGGTCAAGTTTAAGAGATGACTTAGTGACTGAAGTGAGATGACCTAGCAGAGTGGTTGATGAGGCGAGAATTATCCAACAAGGCCAAGGGAGATTTAAGTGAAAGAGAGCTGTGAATGGCACTCTTTGAAATGCAGATACTATGAAGAGAAGTGAGCGGGGTAGCTAGAGAGGAAGTTCATGCACCCATTTCTCAACTAAGGTACCTTTTAAAAATTTTTTATTGGTGCATATTAATCATACAGAATTGTGGGCTTCACTGTGTCATATTCATACATGCATGCATACAACATAATTTTTTTTGCAGTACTGGTGATTGAACTCAGAGCCTGTGCATGCTATACAAGTGTTCTTCCACTGAGCTACATCCCCAGCCCTGTATATAATATAATTCTATTTCACTTCCCAGCACCTCCCCTGGCCCACCCCTCTTCCCTCCCCCTGATGCCCTTCCTCTCCTAATGGTCTCCCTTCTATTTTCATGAGATCCTTTTTTTTTAACCCTTTTTTGCTTTCTCTTCCACATAGGAGAGTATCTTTAATATGATCAAAAAAATAAGAGAGAGAATTAACGAGCCTCCCAAATGCTGTGGTCCACCATGCCTAAAGGATACAGCTCCAGGAGCCGTAGGGATTCATACAAAGCCCTGACCAGTTATATATATACGAAGGCAGGGCTGGCAAATATTTATCTCGCTTCACCAGCCCTGGCCTCTTTGGGCTCCAACCATACAAAATTGTTTGCTACAAAACACATGTTCACATCTCTCTGCCCTTTGCACTCGGTGCTGTTTATTTAACTTAAATATTTTTTCTATGCTCCCAGCCTGACCTGCTCCTACACATCCTTTGGGATTAAGTTCAAACAATACCTTGCTGATTTCCTCAGCGGATGAGCCATCCCCTCTGTGTGGTGCTGACTTCAAACATTCATCACATTGCACTCTATTATGATATGTGACTCTCCCATGAAACTACTGGAGAAGAGTTACTTTTCTGTATCTTAATGGGCCCATAATATAGTAAGTGCTCAATACATTTTAAGTGGATGAAAGAAAATAGCAATGAATGAACAGAAAATCATTTAGGGGGATTGGGTAGAGGGAGAAGGTTAATTCCTGGCTTTCAGGTACACATAATGACATTTCATATGGGTATAAAAATGACATGGGTGGGGGGAGAAAAATAGCCTTTGAACACTACAAATTAAGTTTCCAAGCAAACAGAGCTTATACAACCACCTTTTGGGCAATCAATTCTTAAGAATGAGATACGTTAGCCAGGTGTGGTGGTGCATGCCTGTAATCCCAGTACTTGGGAGGCTGAGACAGGAGGATTGCAGGTTCCAGGCCAGTCTCAGCAACTTAGCAAGACCCTCAGCAACTCAGCAAGGCCCTGTTTCAAAAACAAAAAATAAAAAGGACTAGGGGGTGTAGCTTGGAGTTGGAACGAGCCTGGGTTCAATCCAAAAAAGAATGAGATACATCATTAAGTAATATCTATCAGAAGCCACTCTGGTCCTGATGCAATGTTTCCGAGGGAAGAAGAGATGCTTGCTTTTCTAGGGCTGACTATCACTCATCCTGAGGCGAGTTGACATATTTCGGATCATTTTGATCTGCTGAAGTATCATCCGTGGAGGAAAGGATGCTTTCCTACTCCCTGTGAATGCTAACCTGCCTGTTCGACCTGTTCCATCTAATGGAGATGAAACTGCTATTCCTGCAAATGGGATTTCTGACCATAACTGTTCAATGGTTTACAGACACCAGAGTGGATCCGGCACTGGGAAGGCCAGGCCCGTGCAACTCGCCTGATTGGATCACGTCCTTTAGCCTCTGCGGTCTCACATGGTCCTGGTTCTCTGCCACCTGGATTTCTAGAACCTTAGACTTGAAAGTAGCCGTATGAATCATCGAGGCCCGATCTCTGAGTAACTCCTGTGACTGCCGTTTTTGCCCTCTTCACTTGGAATTCAACTTTTTCCTTACCACTCAATTTCCCCATTAACTTAGATCTTAGGCTTCTGTTTTTCCCATTCATTCATTCATTCATTCATTCATCACACAATTTCCCCATTAACTTAGATCTTAGGCTTCTGTTTTTCCCATTCATTCATTCATTCATTCATTCATCACACAATTTCCCCATTAACTTAGATCTTAGGCTTCTGTTTTTCCCATTCATTCATTCATTCATTCATTCATCACACGATTTCCCCATTAACTTAGATCTTAGGCTTCTGTTTTTCCCATTCATTCATTCATTCATTCACTCATCACACATCTATTGCAAGCCTCCAGTATTTTGGTTTCTGTTCTTTACGCTGAGCTCACTGTGACGACCAAGACAGACCAGGTCTCTTTTCTCAGAACCTTCAGTGCAGGAAGTGAGACCTGGTCCATCCCCGTGGATTCAACTCCCCTCTGCACGGCTCAGTACTATTCATCTCAATCGTGTTCATCTCGGTTTTCAAGGATGCTGTGTCGGAGTGCCAGCCCCACAGAGCACTGACTTGCGGTCACACCCTGTCAGCACCTCAAACCCAGCATGTGTTGGACGGAACTCGCTCTCTTCCTCCCCACACCAGTTCTTTGTCATGACTTCTCTATTTTTCAGTCAATGGTGTCACCAGGCACAAAGCCTCGGAGACACCCCAGTTGCTTCCTCTTTCTCAGCCCAATACTGCACCTGGTTCTGTCTGTTCTGTCTGTTCTTCTTTCTTCCAGATGCATGCTTTTTGCATCTGTCATTACCACTTCTTAGCACTGCCATGAGCTGGGTTCATGTCCCCATTTCAGTCCTGGGCCATTCCACCTGCCCGGAGTGGTATTCACCCTTCCCCTCTCGAGCATCCGAGTCATTGCTACCCAGCTGATCAAATCGCATCAAAGACCTGGTGATGGTATGCAGGTCAACTGCTATCTTTCTAAAGTATCTTTTTATTTGGGGTTCTGAGATCAAATCGAAGGGCATTCTGCCTCCAAGCTACACCCCCAGCTCTTTTTTATTTTGAGACAGGGTCTCACTAAGTTGCTAAGGCCTGGCTAAGATGTTGAGGCTGGCCTCAAACCTGTGATCCTCCTGTCTCACCCTCCCAAGTACTGGGATCACAGTTGCGCGCCACCACGCCCAGATTAAGTGCCTCTTAGAGCCATTTTCCTAGCTCCATAAGCCACAAATACACTCAACCATCCATGACCTGGACTCCTCTCTCCTTCTCTGAGGCTGTGCCCTCGAGGGTCTTTCTATACCACCACCACCTCCTCCCCTCGCTCCTCTCTGTCCAAAGTTGAGCCTGTTCCCCTCCTTCCTTCCCAGAAATGCATAGTATGGCCCTGTGTCCAGATATTGATTCTGGAGTCAGACACACCCAGTTCTGCCAATTCCAAGCTGTGAGATCTCAGGACAGCTATCTAACAGCCCCGTGTTTCAGTTTTCTTATCATTAGAATGTGGGAGAAACTTGCCTTGTGGGAGAGTTACGAGGATTGAATAAAATAATGCCAAGTTCGTGGTATATGATTGATCTTTGTGTGTGTGTGTGTGTGTGTGTGTGTGTGTGTGTGGTACTGGGGTTTGAACCCAAGGACATTTTACCTCTGAACTACATCCCTTTTTATTTCTTATTTTGAAACAGGGTCTCACTAAGTTGCTGAGAGTCTCCCTACATTGCTGAGGCTGGTCTCAAACCTGTGATCCTCCTGTCTCAGCCTCCCAAGTACTGGGATTACAGGTGTACACCACCAAGCCAAGCTTATATAATTGATCTGACTAGCAAATCAGTATGCCAAGCAACCGGAACTCTGAGCTACTTTTCTAGTAGTGAAAATGGGAAAAATATAACCGGAAGTACCCCTAAATCCCTGTAACCTCAGGCTGCCAGTGAGGGAGCAGCCCCCCGTAATCACCTGCTTTCCTTCTCCACCTCAGCTGGGCTTCAACAATGTGTGGGACCAGGGGCACCACCATCCCCACGGTGGGCCATTTGATGGACGTCAACGTGCCCCATGCACAAAGCCATGTACTCCCATTCAGACACACATCTCTTGGTGAGTCACCATCTTTCCCAAACCTCAGGCCCCAGCTTCCTGCTCAGGGGTTGCCCCTTGTCCTCAGGTTGGCTCTCCAATCCACTCTGAGTCAGGCGGTCCGCCCTTCCTGCTCCATGTCCCGGGGCCCTGTTGCTTCAACACACATCACTAGCGTGGAACAGGCAGGTCCTCGGTGATGTCATCTGTTTGTAAACAGTTCCCACAAATCACCTTCCACTGGGAATCCTGGTCTCTCAGAGATGGCAGCGGGGCCCCTCCCTGCAGAGCGGGAGGGCCCTTCAGAGCCTGCCTGGTGGGATCGCTTGACCTGAGCTCTAAACGGCCTGCATGAATCAAGGTAGCATTTCTTTTGCCTCTGAGCCAACACCTTCGGCAGCTGGCTGCTGGGTGGGTGCCCTGACAGACTCCCCAGTCATTGGGTCACGATGCAACAGCAGCCAAGAGGCCAAGTTGCAATTTTCTAAGATCCTGGGTGTGTCCTCAGAGGGCTGAGTGTCCCTCCCCTGGGTGGTGGTGATTTCTAAGGCAGTACAGCATGACATTGAGTATGACAGCAAAGACTTTGGTGTCAGACAGACAGGTGACATCACATCTCTATCACTCCCCATCAGGGTCCTTAGATGCTCAGTAGCTGTGCAACTTTGTACCAAGTCCCCAAAACTCTATGAACCCCAATTTACTCACATATTTAAAAAAAACAGGAAAATTAGCTAGGCATAGTAGTGTACTCCTGTGATCCCACGCTGAGACAGGAGGATTGCAAGTTCAAAGCCAGCCTCAGCAACTTAGTGAGACCCTATTTTCAAATAAAAAATAAAATAGGACTGAGGGTGTAGCTCAGAGGAAGAATTCCCCTGGGTTCAATCCCCAGTACCAAAAAAAAAAAAAACAGGGAAATTAATGTCTTTTTTTTTCAGATTATTATGAGACTTAAATGAGATGATCTATGCAAAGTATCTGGCCTTGTGCCTAGAACAAAGTTAATGCCCAATAAATCCTAGCTATTTTATTACTGTTGTTAACACCATCATTATCTCCTCCCTTCTGAACTCAGCAGGCAACACACAGAGGGTTCTTCCTGAAATGTCTTCTCATGCCTAAAATGAGCAGTCAAGTCTATGCCCACAGGGCTGGGTTTCTGTCCTACTGAGGATGACCCCCTCCCCACCATTACCACAACCACCACCTCTGGGGAAAGGAAGTCCCACATTTCTGAGCACAGCATGTTGTACCCCACAGGTCCCAGAAACCGAGGCTCCTGGTCATGCCTCATTCCACAAATCAGACCCAAGGGGGATGTTCCCAGTTTCCAGGAAGGCTCCACTGGGAGAAGGAAGAGAAAGAGGAGGGGGAGGAGGAGGGGGAGGAGGAGGGGAGGAGGAAGGGGAGGAAGAGGGAGATAAGAAGAAGAAGAAGAAGAAGAAGAAGAAGAAGAAGAAGAAGAAGAAGAAGGGACCAAGAAGATGAAAAAGAGAAGGGGAGCGGGGCATGGTGGTGCATGCTTGTAATCCCAGTACTTGGGAGGCTGAGACAGGAGGATGCAGGTTCACGGCCAGCCCCAGCTACTTAGTGAGATCCTCCGCAACTTGGTGAGACCCTGTATCAAAATAAAGAATAAAAAAAAATAGGCTGGGGGTGTAGCTCAGAGGTAGAATGCCCCTGGGTTCAATCCCCAGTACCAAAAGAAGAAGGAGAAGGAGAAGGAGAAGGAGAAGGAGAAGAAAACGGGAGGAGGAAGAGGAGAAAAGGAGGAAGAGGAAGGGGAAGAAAAGAGGAGGAGGAAAAAGAAAGAGGGGGAATAAGATGGGGAAAGGAGAAAGGAAGAAGAGGAGGAGGAGGGGGAGGAGGAGGAGGAGGAGGAGGAGGAGGAGGAGGAGGCTGTCAGTTAGCCTGATATCAAAACTCCCCAAAGCTATCAATCCTAACTTTTCCACAGCTGCTGGACAGGAGGGTCAGCACCTCAATGCCAAGGCTTGCAGGGCCATGCCCAGCAGAGTGGTCAGGACAATAAATCCTGGAACCATATGTACAGTCTTCTCCACCGGGCATGCGAACAAGTTACTTAGCCTTAGTTTCTCTTCTGTAAAGATAGCTATAACACCACCAACTCTCTGAGTCATGAGAATTAGATCCTGCCAAGCAGCATCCTTAGAATACCTAGAGCAGTCCATACGTGATCGCTGCAATCATAATTAACTACCAGAAGGTCACCCTCTTGTTCCGGCATGGATTGTAGCATTGTAGTTTTTATTTGATTTGTCTCTCCCCCCCCCCCGTAGAGATAGTAGATGAGGTAATAGAATAAGATTAATAAATACACGAACAAAAGAATAAATCGGAAGAGAAGTGTTCTCAGGAGGTAGAAGCTTTATTGTGAGGTCTTCAAAGGGCAGTCAATTCAGTAGGCATGTATTGAGCGCCTGCTGTGTGCAAGCCCCTGCAGAAAGTAGGGTCCAGGGTTCCCTCCATGGCTCTAGGATCCCCAGGGAGTTTTGTGGAGCTGAGAACACAGCAGGTTTCTGGACATCAACGTGCGATCAGCTTTACAGGAGGGCAACTCGAGGCCGGACAGCGCGGGCTGTGAGTGCGGGGAGGCGGTGGGCAGGCTGGCGGGGCGCTGGGGCGGAGGGCCGCGGGCGGGGCGGGCGCTCTGGCGCCTCCTGCAGGCCGGGAGGTCTCAGCAGCCGCCGCAGCAGCCCGAGCTCTGGTTGGTGCAGCCCTGGGACCTCTGGCTGCCGCCGCAACAGCCGCCGCAGCCCCTGCGCTGCCGACGGCGCCTCCGCGGAAAGCAACAGCAGCTGGTGGAGCTCGAGCCGCAGCAGCCCGAGTCGCCGCAGCAGCCCCCGCTGGAGCCGGAGCCGCAGCAGCCCCCGCCGCAGCAAGAGGAGGACGAGGAGGGCGCGGGGGCCGGGCACGGGGCGGGGCCCGGGGCCGGGCCCTGCGAAGACCCCTTGGAAAAGCCTTTGGCGGACTGCTGGGACATCTCAGAGCTCGTCTCGGCGAACCTGGAAGAAAGGCAGCCTGTCAGCCTCCAGCGGACCTTCCCTTTTTTCTCTTTTCTCTTTTCTTCCTTTCTTTCTTTTCTTTCTCCCTCCCTCCCTTCCTCCCTCTCCTTTCCTTCCTTTTTTGGCACTGGGGATTGGACCCAGGGGCATTCTACCTCCCAGCTACACCCCCAGCCCTGTTTTGTTCTATTCTATTCTATTCTATTCTATTATTTATTTTATTTTATTTTTGTACTGGGGATTGAACCCAGGGGCAGTCTACCTCCGAGCTACACCCCCAGTTCTATTTTATTTTATTTTATTTTATTTTATTTTATTTTATTTTATTTTTTGTACTGGGGATTGAACCCAGGGGCAGTCTACCTCCAAGTTACACCCAGGGTCTCGCTGAGTTGCTGAGGGCCTCACTAAGTTGCTGAGGCTGGCCTTGAACCTGGAATCTTCCTGTCTCAGCCTCCCAAGTACTGGGTTTACAGATGTGCCCCAACACGCCCTTCTGGAGCGAACCTTTTCTTTCCAACCATGGAACTTGGGACTTTTGAGATTTGGCTTAGAAGGCAAGTCAGCCTGGCCTGGTGCAGGGGGTATAAAAAGGCACCAACAGGCCGGGCGTGGTGGCGCACGCTTGTAATCCCAGTACTTTGGGAGGCGGAGACCGGAGGATCCGGGTTCGCGGCCAGCCTCAGCGCTCTCTCTCTCTC
>PVJS01055409.1:0-12659 GCA_004027185.1 Glis glis
ATGGATCAAAGACCTAGAAATCAAACCAGAGACCTTGCAGCTACTCGAAGAGGGCATAGGCCCAACACTTCAACACATAGGCACAGGTAAAGACTTCCTCAACAAGACCCCAAAGGCACAGGAAACTAAAATGAGGATTAATACGTGGGATTGCATTAAACTAAAGAGTTTTTGTGCAGCAAAGGAAACAATCAAGAACTGCAACAGAGAGCTGACAGAATGGGAGAAGATTTTTGCCAGCTACTCCTCTGATAGAGGACTCATATCTAGAATATACAGAGAACTTAAAAAAATCACCACCAAAAAAACAAATAACCCAATAAAAAATGGGCAAGTGAACTAAATAGACACTTCACAGAAGAAGAAATACAAATGGCCAATAAATGTATGAAAAAACGTTCAACATCATTAGCAATCAGAGAGATGCAAATCAAAACTACCCTGAGATTTCACCTAACCCCAATTAGAAGGGCAATCATTAAAAACACAAACAACAACAAATGCTGGCGAGGATGTGGAGAAGTAGGAACTCTACTACACTGTTGGTGGCATTGCAAATTAGTGCAACCGCTTTGGAAAACAGTGTGGAGGATCCTCAGAAGAATGGGAATGAACCTACCGTATGACCCAGCAATACCACTTCTAGGCATCTACCCCAAAGAACTAAAACCCAACTACCAGACTAATGCATGTGTATCTATGTTTGTAGCTGCACAATTCCCAATTGACAAACTTTGGAACCAGCAAGGTGTCCATCAACAGATGAATGGATTGCAAAACTGTGGGATATGTACACAATGGAATTTTATGCAGCCACAAAGAAGAACAAAATTACATCATTTGCAGGGAAATGGAGAGAACTAGAGAACATTATGCTAAGTGAGATTAGTCAGTCACAAAGAGTGAAAAGTCAGCTGTTCTCCCTAATATGTGGAAGCTAAGAAGAATGGGACTTTGAAGGGACTCCAGACAAAGGAGAAAACTTTAGATGAGCAAGAAGGGGACCTAACTGAGGGAGTTGGGAGAGGGGTGGAGGGAAATACACTATAGCACATGATGTACATACACAAACTTATAAGACTCAATCACTATCCAGAGCATGAAAGGGACGGAAGGGGGAGGGAATAAGGTGGGATTGGAGGAAGGGCTAAATGAGCAATGTGTGCATGTATGATGTTGATACCCCGACATATATCAAAATGTATAATTACAATGCACCAACAAATGAACATAAAATAAGAGAAAATTAGCTTAAAATAATTTTAAATGTAAATGGATTAAATTCCTTAATCAAAAGGCAAAAAAGATGCCATAAATATCAGTCTATTTCTGAGTGCTCTTTTCTACTGACTTATTTGTTGATGGTATGTCAATCAACAATGTCCTGAATTATTGTAGGCTGATAGTATGTTTTGAAATCAGATCTTCTCATTTTGTTTTTTTTTCCAAAGTGCTTTGGCCATTCTAAGACCTCTACATTTCCATATAAATTTTTCCATTAGCTTGTCAATTTCCAGAAAAAGTCACCTGTAATTTTGATTTAGATTGCATTTAATCTATAGTTCAAATTTACAGAGAACTGACATCTTAACAATACTGAGATTTGAATATCCTTTCAGTTTTCACTTTTAATGACTGCATAATTTAAACTTATTCGACCATTTTTGTTAGTTTCCTGTTATTTGCTCATTTTGTAGCCCCAAGATGGGGATTGAACCTAGAAGTGTACTACCACTGAGCTTTACATCCCCAGCCTTTTTTATCGTTTATCCTGAGACATGGTGTCGTTAAGTTGCTGAGGCTAACCTTGAACTTGCAATCCTCCTGCCTTAGCCTCCCAAGTCACTTGGATTATAAGTGTGTGCCATCATACCAGGATTATTTGATTATCTAATTATTACATATTTAAAATGCGCAAGTCCAATATATAGTCTTTGGGGGTCCAAATCTGTTGTTGTTTGTTTCTGTTGACACTAATTCATACTTGGCTCATTTTCTTGACACTTGGTCATGTTTAAAGTGTGAATTCATAGTGTATTGAATTTAATCTGTGGGAATCCTGAATGCCTAAATTGGAGATACATTATTCAAAAAGGATTTACAATCGCTTCTAGAGGCAAAGGTGGAGGGCATGCTACTGAATAGGGATTACTTTATTCTTTTTCAGTTTCCTAGGTCGATGTAAAATTTTCAGGTTCAACCAGCTTGCCAAGGCTTAACAGAGGCCAGTGCTTAATTGTACTCATAAATCTGGTTTTACCAACTGCTAATTGTTCAGGGCTTGGTTTGCCCTATTTGTCCGTTTCTCCAGAATACAGAGAGGAGTATATGTACAGACTGAGTTCTTTTTCTTCTTGGGGGAAATAGTGTATCAAAATCATGATTTATGTTTGTTTGCATTTTTTTGGGTACTAGAGATTGAACCCAGAGGCATTCTACCTCTGAGCTATACCCCCAGAACCTTGATATTTTTTATTTTCAAACAGGGTCTTGCTAAGTTGCTGAGGCTGGCCTCGAACCTGCAATCCTCCTGTCTTAGCCTCCCAAGTACTGAGATACATGTGTGTGCCACCATGCCCGGCTTATTTATAAATTTCTAAGAACTACTTCTATGTTGATAAGCAGGTTCTTCACAGCATGAAATTTATCATGATGCTGAAAATAGAGTACTTCGCTGGTTTTCAAATTATAATTTCTTGTTAAAGGACATCAACTAAAATCTTGACACAATAAAAATCTTTAATTGTATAATGGAGAGTTAAAACCATATGACATTTTTAGAGACCATTTTAATAATCTCAGTTTCAAAAACTACTAAAATATGATCAATTCTTTGAAATGAGATGATATGTAGGAATGAATCTATAACTTCTATAAACCAGTGCTATAAAAAATTATCTTGGCGTTGAAAGAACCTGAAAAACAAAATAGCCCTTTGGCAGTACTCATGTTCCATTTTAATTTTCCCTTGAGGACAGGAAAGACAGAATAACTTCTAGGTCATGAAAAGCAAAAATTACTAAAGTTTTTGAATCACTACCTAAAAATTAGTTCATTTAGTTAATGTTTCTTTCTTAAAACACTAACACAGATGTTTGGCCTCTCTGTCTTGAAACTATGCTTTTGTAAAAAAATGTTCAGAATGTCATGTTAAATCCCCATAAGTATGTTGTTTCAACAAGAATATAAATACTAATAAATCCCGAGCTGGTAATAAAAAGCTCATTAAAACAAGGCTATCACATGTAAACCCATTCATAAATAAGAAGAGCCTCTATATAATATTAAACAATAGCATGCACTTGATAAGCACAGAATCTATTTTATGTACATATGAAATAATGAATTATAAAATCTTAAGACTTCATCTATTTAGGCATATTGAGATCAGCAAAAAACATTCATGTACCTTTCCTTTTCCAGAAATGATTATTCAAATGAAAAAGAAAAATATCTGCAGCCTAAGTGTCCCTACTATTGTACAAGTGATCTACTAATTGTATGTGCTAAATTAACTTTAGAGACAGGCGTGTTGACGCACGCTTGTAATCTCAGTACTTGGGAGGCTGAGACCGGAGGATCCAGGTTCACGGCCAGTCTCAGCTACTTAGTGAGGCCTTCCGCAACTTGGCAAGACCCTGTTTCAAAAATAAAGAATAAAAAATGGGGCTGGGGTGTAGCCTGGAGGTAGAATGCCCCTGGGTTCAATCCCCAGTACCGCAAAAAACAATAAATAAATAAATTAATTAATTAACTTTAGAGAAAGCCTTAAAACTGTTCTTCAACTAATAAACAGTACAGAAAGTACGAATGGATAAAAGTTCCTAAAATAGTTTTTGTGGTTTTTAATACCAATTATTAGGGAGTCAGGGAATTACCTAACGTTAGGGCTTCTGGAGACCTCGACCTGTTAATCCCACCCCTTTACTCTCTATAATAACAGTTATTGTAGCAAAGTAACAAAAGACATGTGACTTCTTCTAAGAGCAAGTTTATTATGGTTTAGTCTTCTAATAAGGGTACTCAAAATTTATTTTCTACAAAAATGAGAATAATTAACTAATTAATTAATTAATTTTGGTAGTGGGGCACTCTATCACTTAGCTACATTCCAGCCCTATGTATTGTTTTTGAGACAGTGTCTTGCTACATTGTCCAGGCTGGCCTTGAACTTGGGACCCAAAAATGAGATTTTTAAAAAATTATCAAAGTAATATGTGCCTATTTTATTTTATGGTACTATGGATGAACCCAGGGGCATTCTACCTCTGAGGTACACCCCCAGTCCTATTTTTTTTTTTTTTCTGAGAGCCTCACTACATTGCTGAGGCTGTCCTAGAACCTGCGATCCTCCTGTCTCAGCCTCCCAAGTACTGGGATTACAGGTATGCGCCACCACATCTGACTTGTATTTATTTTATATAATTCAGTTATATGTGTTTCAAACAGGGAAGTGTTCAAATTGGAAGTCAAAACTCTTCTAATCCATATCCCAGAAATAACCACTATTAAGGATTTCATGTAAATATCCTTCTAGATTCTTACTATCATCTATACCCATACATATATGTAATTGCAGGTCAAAAATAGAATCATCTTATAACTACTTTATGTAATTTCATTTTTGTCTACCTGCCAATATATAGCAGCTCTTTCATGACAGAACATGATACAGAATTGTTTCTATTTAGTAGCTGAATAGCATTCCAAAGAAGAGTTGTAGGATAACTTAAAAAAATCAATACTCAAATGGTAAATATTTAGGTTGTTTTGAATTTGTGTTATTATAAACTGTTATAGCAAGTGTCATACTCTGAAGGGAGAACACATTTCCAGTGAAGGTGAACCATCTCCTATGTTGTCAATTCACTTATACAACCTGCCAAGTGCTTGTTACACGATTATATTATTGATGCTGGACTGAATCACTTCGGATATTACGAATTTCAGAAAAGATATCCTTTGAAATGAGTTTGAGAAGATAAATGTGCCTTGCAAAACAATCTAAGAGGAGGACACTAAGACATAAAATATGTATAAGTTATAAGGTTATAAAGAATAGTGATACAATGGGCACTCATCTAATTTCAGGAACAGAATTACCATCCCCTTTGGAGATCCCCATGTTCACTGCCCTTCCTCTCTGTCCCCCAGAGGTAATTTTCTTAAATATTTTCTTACTATCTTGATTTTCTATATATTTTACCACATATGTATCACTAAATTAAATATCTCTAGATAATACATGCTTTTCAGTTTTATATAAGTGGAACCATATTGTAACCCTACTGTCTTTTTATTTTTGCACAAAATTATCTTCTTTAAGATTTATCAACATCATCTCATGTAACTACAATTCGCTTATTTTCTCTGCTAAAAATGTTGTAAAGAAGATATCTTTATTTATCCATCTTATATGCCAATTGGCATAGGCATTGTTTCAAGATTCCTGCTATTTCAAACAGTGCTACTATTAACATTTTTGTGCATGTTTCTTGGTGTATGTGGACAAGACCTCCTCTAGGAATGGAATTTCTGGGTCATACAATATGCTACATATGCAGCTTTGTTAGACAATGACAAATATCTTCTTTCTTCTCTTTTACTAATTATATCTTTTAAATTTTTCTAAAATGGTTGTACCAATTTGCACATTCACCAGCAAAGTTTGTTTTTCATTTGTTCCATAACTTTGCCAATACTTGATGTCATCAGACTTTTAAGTTCTTTTTTTCTTTTGGCAGTACCAGGGATTGAACCCAGGGGTATTCTATCTCTGGGCTACACTCCCAGCCCTATTTTTTATTCTTTATTTTGAAACAGGGTCTCACTAAGTTGTGGAAGGCCTCACTAAGTAGCTGAGGTTGGCCATGAACCCGGATCCTCCTGTCTCAGCCTCCCAAGTACTGGGATTACAAGCATGCGCCAACACGCCCGGCTTAAGTTCTTGACAAATAATGAATGTATAAGGCTATCTCGCTGTGGTTTTGATATATATATTTCTTCAATTATTGATATAGATCATCTTTTATACACTTATTAACCAAGTAGGTTTCTTTTCATCTTTCACCCATTTTAAAATTAGGTTCTTTGTCCTTTGTTTTATACTTTTATTGGTGCATTATACTCTCACATTATAATGTAGTTCATAGTGATAGTGACGTACATGCACAGTCTTTTTTTTTTTTTGCAGTACCAGGGATGGAACCCAGGGGCGTTCTACCTCTGAGCTACACCCCAGGTCCTATTTTTTATCCTTTATTTTGAAACCGGGTCTCATGAAGTTGCGGAGGGCCTCACTAAGTAGCTGAGGCTGGCCGCGAACCAGGATCCTCCGGTCTCCACCTCCTAAGTACTGGGATTACAAGCATGTGCTACCATGCCCGGCACAGTCTTTTTTTAAATTGATCTGTAGGAGTTCTTATAATCTGAGTACAAATCTGTTGGCAGTTATATGCTTTGCACACATCTCTCACTCTGAGGTTTGTGTTTTTACTCTTTATTTTGATGAACAGAAGTTCTTAATTTTATTTTATTTTATTTTTTATTTATTTATTTTTTTGTGTGTGGTACTGGGGATGGAACCCAGGGGCATTCTACCTCTGCGCTACACCCCCGGCCCCATTTTTTATACTTTATTTTGAAACTGGGTCTCACGAAGTTGCGGAGGGCCTCACTAAGTAGAGAGAGAGAGAGAGAGAGAGTGAGAGAGAGAGAGAGAGACAGGGAGAGACAGAGAGAGAGAGAGAGAGAGAGAGAGTGAGCTGAGGCTGGCCGTGAACCCGGATCCTCCGGTCTCCGCCTCCCAAAGTACTGGGATTATAAGCGTGCACCACCACACCCGGCTCTTAATTTAAAGTAGTCAAATTTATTAATCTTTTAAGATTGGCACTACTTGTGACTTAGCAAATCTCTCCCTATCTTGGAGTCATAAGGATATTTCCTGTACTATGTTTGAAACATTTTAATCTTTCAGGTTAGCTTTTTTGGCTCTTCATATTTATGTCTTTAATCCATGTAGAATTGATTTTTGTGTACGGTGTGAGATATGTGTACAATTTTTGAATCAACTGTATGTTGTGTGTATGCCATTATACAAACTACTCACTACTATTTGTTGAATTGCTCATCATTTGTCACTGGTCTAAGATGCCAAGTTTGCCATAAATCACATTTCCATATATATGAGCATCTACTTTTGGGTTCCCTTTTCTGTTCTACTGGTCAATTCTATAATGACGTGCAAATTCCACACTGTCTCAATTACTATAATCTTAAACTAAGTTTTTGATAGCTGAAAAGGTAAATTCCAGTGGTTTATTTTTTTTTTTAGGAGCATGTTGGTAAATATAAAGTGTTTGCTCTTCTATTGGGACTCTGATAGGAATTGTGTTTCCTCTTTACATTATTTTGAGAACTAATATCTTTATGTAGTCTTTCAATCCATAACCATGGTAAATTTTCTTATTAGGCTTTTTTTCATCCATAGATTTTATTATTAATTATATCTAATTCTTGCTTTTTAATATGCTAGTATTTAACATGCATTTTGTTTACTTTCTCTGGAGTTCTATAGATACTTTTTGAACTCTCGATATTAATTACATCTCCTTGAAAAAGGATTTTTGAGCTGGGCATGGTGGTGCACACCTGTAATCCCAGTATACTTGGGAGGCTGAGACAGGAGTATCGCAGGTACGGGGTTAGCTTCAGCAACTTAGCGAGGCCCTCTACAACTCAGTGAGACCCTGTTTCGAAATAAAAAATAAAATAGGGCTGGGGGTGTAGCTCAGAGGTAGAATGCTCCTGGGTTCAATCCCCAGTGCCAAATAAAAAAAGGATTTTTTTATTAACTGTGGAGAACAAGATGCCAATGTTTTAAAATATCTAACAAGGAAATCAGATTATTTGCCTCTCCTAATTTGGGTCTTCATTATTTTGTGAAAAGTTTATCTCTGTAAGATAACATACATATTTTGAAGCCCACTAGAAATGTTTTTGTTTGTGCTTTACTCTTACAAAGTGCTTACTGAATAATTCATTTATCATTTGGATTATCTACCATTAACTGCCCTCAACAGTACGACTAAAAGCTGACTGAAAAGGGCTGATGTTGACTATAGATATTAAGTAATACATAACTCAGTGCTAAAAGATAATTTTTCATTTTCAGTGAGCTTGCTTATATTCCAAAACTAGTAAAATTATCTAGTACTTTTCAGAAAGAATGGAAAACTCTTAATATTTATGCCAAGTAATGAGTAAGTGTTTCTGACAGAAATATGATGGGTACTGGCTCTTCATCCCGTAGCTATGGCAGCCTCAAGAACTTGATATCCCAGTAGTTATTAAATGTCTTGAAAAAATAAAAAGTATTCTCAAATAAGAGGAATAACCTGAAAGGAATAAAAATTACCTGGAGAGTACAATTCATCATCCTTATTATAT
Organism: Glis glis; assembly: GCA_004027185.1. Classification (NCBI taxonomy): domain Eukaryota; kingdom Metazoa; phylum Chordata; class Mammalia; order Rodentia; family Gliridae; genus Glis; species Glis glis. The sequence continues at coordinate 8,449 of PVJS01055409.1, forward strand.
AGTCAAACTGTTGATGGTCCAAAATTGCTCGGTTTTGCTGGACATGCAAACCCAGTTCATCAGTGAGACACTGTCTTGCTGCCTTTCCTTTGAGGGCCCTCAGTGCAGCAGGAAGGGTCTGAGGACAAGAGAGCACAAGTCACCAAGCAGCACCACAGGAAAACACTTTCAAACACTCACAGTGACAATTCAAATGCATCCCATAAACTATTAACATAGTTACTAGTAAAATTAATCTCTTAGGGAAGAAGTAATTTGCTATTAAGACCATTAATAAAATAGATTTGTAGTTATTTTTATTTGTAGCATAAAAATAAGCAGAATTAGCTTATGTGGTAAATTAAAAAGACATTAAATTCACTTTTTTTTCCTTAGCCTTAACAAAATGTTAGGTACCAGAGTGACTGTTGCTTCAGATCATAACTAATAGCCATAGATACTTTGATACTTTCTCTAATAGGCCAAGACTCCATGGCAAGGTTAGAAGTAAAAAATCACAATGACAAAAAACATAAATGATTTTATACTTTTCAACTGGTCAGTTATTTCATCACTATTCCACATTAATGAATGACTGCATAGTTTACAATCTCTTCTTGTTTCAACATAAGAGAACTCAGGGCAACACAAATAGGTATCTCTAGGTTTATGCATATTAAAGCTATTGTGCTTCATCCCAAGAACACTTAGGCATGCCTCCTCTAGTTCATCATGTAAGGCCCAGTTAATTTACATATAGTAATAATAAGCTTATTTAACTTGGAAACCTATAAGAACAGAACAAAGTAGCCAATGAGAAGGAAAGGAAGAAGCCTGAGAACAGGAAGACATAAGAATGTAGAGGAAAACGTAAAACACAGCATGCAACAGCTGAAAGCAAGAGAAAAAAAGGAAATCTGCAACATTTCCAGCATAAGAAAAATGGAAACAAGCCCAGAACCTCAAGCCTAGAGGTGAGGGTCAATGAGTGTAAGGGCAAACACTTGCACGTGCTTTCCCGGCCCTTGTAAGAGATGCTCAGCACCATGACCTTGAGTCAGTAAGAAAAGGCTACACTACATCATCTTCAGCCTGTTTCATTAAAGAAGGCAAGGGAACTTAAGGAGGTACGTTTAAGTTGCATGCCAGTTTCTGTAATCCATTACACTAGATTCTTTGCAATAAATAAAATTATGTTTAAAATACTAAGTTCTTAAATTAATATGCCAAAAATAAAGTTTGAAGAACAATGGTTAAAAGTTTGAGGAAAAAATTGCCATCAATATCTTTCTTATAGCCATATAATTAGGCTTGAACTATAGTTTTAAATCTTAGCCCCTATTCATTTTAAGTGATTGAAATAAGAAAAGGACATTTTATTAGGAAAAGGGATAGAATCAGAGAGGTAAGCTGGCAACTTCGACATGTAAATTTGGGAAACATGGCATTTTATTACCTTTTCAGTCTCCAAAGTTTTATTTTCAAATATGAATGAGATGCAGTTTCTAACAACTTCCAATCTTTGTGCACTGTTGAAAACTGTTGTCACCTTATCCATTATTGAAACTAGTAAAGGAATATAAAGCAAAAACAAATAAACTTCTTTGGCAATTATGAAAGGGAATATTAAGACTTAACATGACCAATATTTAGAACTCATTTTTTCCCTTGTTATATGGTATTGAAGGCATTGTAGCTCATTGTTTTGATAACATTTTCTGGTTTTGAAGTGTTAGATTAGTCAGGAGAGATTCTCATGATCAGTTAACTCTTATACAAATTAATTAACATTGCAAAGTAAAATTTTATTAAAAACCAGGTACAGTGGTGCATGCCTATAACCCGGCTACTCGGAAGGTGAAGGCAGGAGGATCGTAAGTTTGAGGCCAGCCTAGGCAATGTGGTGAGACCCTGTCTCAAAATAAAAAATAAAAAAAGGGTTGGGGATGTAGCTCAGTGATAGATCACCCCTGGATTAAAACCAGAGGTACCACAAAAACAAAAACAAAACCATTTTAGATTTCAATTGTAAACTGATATGATAGGAAATGTTTGGGGTATAAGACCACAAAAAAACAAAACAAAACAAAAAATGAATGCTGATATCCAAGAGGACTACCAACAGAAAGAGAAGTTGATATTTCTAAGATATTACTAAGGAAAAACTACATAACAGAAAAATTAGATATTACAAATTTGAGTAGAGGGGACTTGAAGGGGATGAAGTAGTGTAAAAAAAAAGAAATTATCATGGTCAATGAATTGTTATACTGGCTTAGGAAAGTCACTTTTTTTTTTTTCCCAGTGCTGGGGATTGAGGGCCTTGCTCCTGTAAGTGGAAGTAATATTTGTAAAGAAAAAATGTGTATTTTCACAAGCAACTATACTATATTATTTGTGGAAATTATATAGTATCAATTATTCTTAAGCCAAAAAGAAAGACTCATATCTTATGGCTGTTCTTTGGAACCTAAAGGTACAATCTTTTCATTACCCTGCATATCTAAAAAGAAACCCTATTAAACTGGGCATGGTGGCACATGTCTGTAATCCCAGTACTTGGGAGACTGAGACAGGAGAATCACAGGTTCAAGGCCAGCCTTGGCAATTTAGTGAGACCCTATTTCAAAATAAAAAGTTAACAAAGGGGCTCTGAGATAGAATACCCCTTGGTTCAATCCTCAGTAAGGAGGGAAGGAAGGGAAGGAGGAAGAGAGGGAATTACATTTTACTTATTAGCAATCTCATTCATCTCATCAATGTAAGCCCTTATATTTTTAAAATAATGTTTTAAACATTTTTGTCTTGAAATAATCATAGGCTCACAAGAAGCTGAGAAATGGTACAAGGAGGATCAATGTACTCATTACCCAGCTTCCCCTTAAGGTGACATTTATCAATTGGCACAATACAATGAACTAGACTTTAGCCCTTACTCCGATTTTAAGTTTTCTTCCATTCATTTTATTCTTTTTTTTTTTTTTTTTTTGCGGTACTGGGGACTGAACCCAGGGGCATTTTTACCTCCGAGCTACACCCCCGGCCCTAATTTTTATACTTTATTTTGAAACCAGGTCTCACGAAGTTGCGGAGGGCCTCACTAAGTAGCTGAGGCTGGCCGCGAACCCGGATCCTCAGGTCTCTGCCTCCCAAGTACTCGGATTACAAGCGTGTGCCACCAAGCCCGGCTTCTTCCATTCATTTTAAATCATGTGTTTTAATTTTCTGTAAGACCATCATGATTACACTGACTATTTCACATGTCTTTTCTATCTGAAATGCTCATCCTTAATTGTGGGCTCTGGTACTTCCCACACATGTAGGTCAGTGGCATAGACTGAACTATACTATGATTGAAAATTTCAGAGTTTCCAAATAATGCCACATAATTTGAGAGAACAACACCATTATCTTTATAAACTTTTAATTCTAAAATCTCTTTAGCAATATTTTGATGTTTTCAGGCCAAGCAATTAGAAAACGTATATTTTCTTATAATGAGTATTTTTTTAATGAGTATGTTTACCATCTGAGAATTATTATTTTTCCTTTGGAAAACACAATTTAGTTGACATTGCATAATGATAAAGAGATCAATCACCAGAATGCTGTAATACTTTTAAATATATATGCACATGCACCTAATAAATCAACTTCAAAATATATCAAGAAAAACAGAGAGAGAACTAAAGTGGGAAAAGACAACTCCACTATTATAATTGAAGACTTTGATGCATCACCCTTAATAGTTGGGGGGAAAAAAGAAGAATAAAAATCAGTAAAGAGCTGGGTACAGTGTCCCACACCTGTAATCTCAGCTCCTGAGGAGGCTGAGGGATAAGGATGAGGGTTGAGGCTAGCCTGGGAAACTTAGCAAGACCCTGTCTCAAAATATAAAAATAAAAGGGGGGCTGGGGATGTAGCTCAGTGTAAAGCACTCCTGGGTTCAATCCCCAGTACCAGGGGGAAAAATCAGTAAAGAAAGATAATCGCACACAGGGGGAAAACATTTGTGAATCATGTATCTGATAAGGGACTAGTATATAGAAAAAATATATAGAATTCTTTTTTTTTTTTGTGGTACCGGGGATTGAACGCAGGGGCGTTCTACCTCCGCGCTACGCCCCCGGCCCTATTTTTTATACTTTATTTTGAAACCGGGTCTCACGAAGTTGCGGAGGGCCTCACTAAGTAGAGAGAGAGAGAGAGACAGGAAGAGAGAGAGAGAGAGA
>PVJS01055410.1:0-12658 GCA_004027185.1 Glis glis
TGGCGCACGCTTGTAATCCCAGTACTTGGGAGGCTGAAACTGGAGGATCCGGGTTCGCAGCCAGCCTCAGCTACTTAGTGAGGCCCTTTGCAACTTAGTGAGACCCTGTTTCAAAATAAAGAATAAAAAAAAAACAGGGCTGGGGATGTAGCTGGGAGGTAGAATGCCCCTGGGTTCAGTCCCCAGTACCACAAAAAAAAAAAAATTAAAAAAAAAAAGGGCAAATGAAACCAACAAATGCCTGTTAATGATAATGTTACTGAGCTCAGCATGTCATTTCTTTTTTTGTGTGTGTGTGGTACTGGGAATTGAACCCAGGGGTGTTCTACCTCCAAGCTACACCCCCAGCCCTATTTTTTTTCTTTATTTTGAAACAGGGTCTCACTAAGTTGCAGAGGCCTAAGTAGCTGAGGCAGGCCACAAACCCGGATCCTCCTGTCTCAGCCTCCCAAGTACTGGGATTACAAGCGTGCGCCACCACGCCCGGCTTCAACACATCATTTCAACATCGAATCTGTATATGAGAATGAATGAAATACCTCATGTTCTTTTTCTTTTCTTTTCTGGTGCCAAATTTCGGGCTCCAGTGTGCATGCTACACTCACAGCACACTTCCAGTTGGACCAGCCAAATTTTCAATAGTCAGTGGCCACATGTGGGCAGTGATACCAGTCCTAGATGATGCAGCTCTAGAAGATTTATCTCTGAGAAAAAGGTGCTCCTTGCTCCCTACTGGAGCCGGGCCCATCTCCTATTATAATCCCATCTCCAGCTGAGCCATGGCCCTCTCCCCTGTGTCTTCTCCACCCCAGCGCCACCCCCCTGTGGCCTTGCAGGGCACCAGCCCTCCTGCCTTCCCTTGACCACCTCTCCCAAGTGAATCATGCCTCCCTAGAGTTTATTCTCCAGGACGCCTTCTGCCGGTGCTTACTGCTCCCCCAGGCATGGGAACCCGGTCTCAGCTGAGGCTGGCCGCGAACCCGGATCCTCCGGTCTCCGCCTCCCAAAGTACTGGGATTACAAGCGTGCGCCACCACGCCCGGCCCATTATATTTTTTGAGTCAGGGTCTCTCTAAGTTGCCCAGGCTCAACTTGAACTTGCGATCATCCTGCCTCAGCCTCCTGAGTAGCTGTAATTATGGGTGAGCACCACTAGGCATGGCTGGGTCCCCTATGTTGCCCAGGCTGGTCTTGAACCCCTGGGCTCAAGCAGTCCTCCTGCCTCAGCCCTCTGAGCAGCTGGGACTACAAACACACGTTTCCAGACCTGCTTCAAATGAGTTAATGATGAGAGAACCAAGGGAATGATGTCTGTGTTGGGAAGAGCAGCAGGCCCTGGCCCTGAGGCGGTAGAACTTTGGTCCCTGTTCTCCAGAGGGTGAATGAGGCCAGGGAAGTGACCTGACTGGCCAGCATCCCTCAGTGTGTAGGAGACAGCCGGAATCTGACCACGGAGCCCCACTCGCAGCCTGCTCTCTCTGCCCTCTCCCATCCCTCCCAGGCCCTGGGGACAGGATGGAGGGTCACAGAAGGCGCAGGCACAGTTTTCCTTCGTAGCATGAGGAAAAGTAAAACATGCCCAGGCGGGGTGGAGGTGGGGTGATGGGATACACGCAATCACAGCCCGTCCCTGCCGTATCCCAGGCAGGGCACGGGGGGCTGCGGCCAGCCTGGCCTTCACAAGAGGAAGTGAGGCCAGCCCTGGCAGGGGATGTACAGCCCCAAACTGTTTCTCCTGGTGATGCTTCCAGGCCTTCTCCGGAATGTCCACAGCCCACTGTTTATGGGCACGTACCCAGTGGGTCGTCTTAGCCTGCGTAGGGGTATGTCAGGGTCCAGGACAGACTCTACCCTGACACACAGGGCTTGTAGCCCCCAGGGGACAGAAAACATGACTAACCGAGTGGGCAGATGGATTTGTGTAGTGCCTTGGGAAGGGCGTAAAGCTGGCGAGGGGAAGGGCTGGGCAGCCTCCTTTTTTTGTGTGTGTGTGGTACTAGGGATTGAACCCAGGGGCATTCTACCTCCAAGCTCCAACCCCAGTCCTATTTTTTATTCTTCATTTTGAAACAGGGCCTCACTAAGTAGCTGAGGCTGGCTGCGAGCCCAGATCCTCTGGTCTCAGCCTCCCAAGTACTGGGACTACAAGCGTGCACCACCATGTCCGGCTCTGGGCAGCCTCCTTTGAGAAGGGGGTAAGAGAGGCTGTATAGAAGGGAGGCAGCCATGAAGAAAGCAGGGGACATGTTCCAGGGAGACTCAGCAGCCTGTCTGAAGGCCCAGGGGCAGTGGACTCAAGGAGCAGGGAGGGTGTGGTGGAGGGTGAGGATCAGGCGGTCAGTGCAGGGCGCCACCATCAGAGGCCTGGTCACAAAGCATGGCTGGCTGCCCATGGAGAGGTTGTGGGGACAGAGCGTTCTGGGAGACCAGCGACAAGGCAGCTACAGGCATCCAGGAGGGAGCCCTGTGGCCAGCCCGGGGCCCTGGAGCTAGGAAGATGGTCAGATATGTGGCATTCGCAGAGGGGTGTCCCCAGCTGGGTTGATGGACTGGACAGGCAGATTCTGGAGAAAGCACACTCAGCTAGGGAAGGAGGAATGTCCCCGAAAAGATGGGGACATAGCTAGCTGAGATTGAGGAAGTAATGTCATCAGCGGGGAGGCCAGGGAGCAGCCACAGGTGGGCAGAGGTGTGCATAAGCCTTACATCTCCCCTTTCTCCCCTCCCTGCCCTCAGTGATCAACAAATACAAGCGCCGGCGATTTCAGAAAACCAAGAACCTGCTGACAGGAGAGACAGAAGCTGACCCAGAAATGATCAAGGTAACGTGAGTGGGCTATTGGCTGCAGGACCAGCAGGGCCACTCGTAGCGCAGCTGCCAGGCCATCGGGGCTCACGTTTATACTGAGGGGCATGGGCTTGGTCACACCGCTTGCCTCCCTCAGCCTCGGTTTCCTCCATAGGGAAGAGGGGTTGGAGGAGTGGGGAGGACTCCAGGCAAGGCCACCACAGCCAGTGTGTACTCATGAGCCTCTCACCAGCCCTGGGAGGTGGGTCCTGCCACCGGTCTCATTTTCATATGGGGAGACTTGCCTGAAGCCTCACAGCCAGGGCGTGGTGAGGCCGCAGTTGACACTCAAACAGCAGGCACAAGCCGGGCGTGGTGGTGCATGCTTGTAATCCCAGTACTTGGGAGGCTGAGAGAGGAGGATCACAGGTTCGAAGCCATCCTTGGCAACTTAGCAAGGCCCTCTGCAACTTAGTGAGATCCTGTTTCCAAATTAGAAATAAAATCAGGTTGGGGGTATAACTTGGAAGTAGAATGCCTCTGGGTTCAATCCCGAGTACCAAAAAAAAAAAACAGCAGGCACAGAGTAGGACACAAGAACATGGCTCTGATAGGAGTGGCTGGGTAGCAGGGGCTTACCCTGAAGAGCACAGAGCCTTCCTGGGTGGTCCTGGGCTGGAGGGGTGGTCCCCTGTGAGGTAGGACCCCATGACTAGTGTGTGGAGGCTGCTATATCCAGGCTGGGCTTTGCAGCCTCGCCCACCAACCCGGCCCTGCCCCAGCTCTGCAGGCCTGGCTCTTCTCTCTGCGGTGGGAGGATCGTGGTCAGTGGAGTCCAAAGACTGGCACGTGGCCGGCCAGGATGAGCCCTCCACCCCAGGGGGCTGTGGTGCTCGATGCTGAGCTGTCAGGATTGTTGTGAACCCTCAGGAGGAAGTGAGCAGAGGCTGCTGCCCCGCCGGGCACCTCTGCCTGCCTCTGAGGCCCACCACCCATCCCCGTCTCTCCTCAGAGGGCCGAGGACTACGGACCCGTGGAAGTGATCTCCCACTGGCACCCCAACATCACCATCAACATCGTGGATGACCACACACCGTGGGTGAAGGGCAGCGTGCCCCCTCCCCTGGACCAGTGTAAGCCCCAGTCCGGCGGCAGCTTGCAGAGGCCTCGCCTGGCGAGGGTGCTCTGGGCCCTTTCGTCTCCACCCCTCCTGAGCTCCCTATCCTACCCTGCCTCCTCTCCTCTCTTGTCCCACATCCACGCTGCTGGTGACCCCAGGACTGTCTTACGTGTGCTAGAATCAGTCTGTAGACAGGTCTCATCCATTGTACAAGTTGTTTTCAAAAAACTGCATCAGAGCCTGTAATCCCAGTACTTGGGAGGCTGAGACCAGAGGATCACAGGTTCAAGGCCTCCTTCAGCAACTTAGTGATAACACTGTTTTCAAATTTAAAAATAAAAGCCAGGCGTGGTGGTGCACGCTTGTAATCCCAGTACTTTGGGAGGCGGAGACCGGAGGATCCGGTTTGCGGCCAGCCTCAGCTCTCTCTCTCTGTCTCTCTCTCTCTCTACTTAGTGAGGCCCTCCGCAACTTCGTGAGACCCGGTCTCAAAATAAAGTATAAAAAATAGGGCCGGGGGCGTAGCACGGAGGTAGAACGCCCCTGCGTTCAATCCCCGGTACCGCAAAAATAAATAAATAAAATAAAATAAAATAAGGCTGGGGGTGAAGCTCAGAGGTAGAACACCCCTGGGACCAGCCTCCAGTACCAAAAAAATAAAAAAACTGCAGCAGCTGTGAGCTTTTAAGCAGTTGATGCAGTGTTGCTTCAGGGTCCTGCATGCTAGCTGGACGTGGTGGCACATGCTTGTATTCCTAATACTTGAGAGACTGAGACAGGAGGATCGCAGGTTTGAGGACAGCCTCAACTAAGTAGTGAGACACTCAGCAACCTAGCGAGACCCTGTTTCAAAATAAAAATAAGCTGGGCATGGTGGTGCACACTTGTAATCCCAGTACTCGGGAGGCTGAGACAAGAGGATCACAGGTTCCAGGACAGCCTCAGCAAGGTAGTGAGATTCTAATCAACCTAGTGAGACCCTGTTTCAAAATAAAAATGAAATAGGGCTAGGGGTGTAGCTCAGAGGTAGGATGCTGTTGGGTTCAACCCCCAGTACCCTACACACAAAAAAAGATCTTATGTTCTGGCTGCTTTTGTAAAACCTGTCACTGGGGGCCCCGTTGGGGCCCTTGCCCCTGGCTGGGCTGAGCAGTACCCTGCCCATGTGCCCACAGACGTGAAGTTTGACGCTGTGAGTGGTGACTACTACCCCATCATCTACTTCAATGACTACTGGAACCTGCAGAAGGACTACTACCCCATCAACGAGAGCCTGGCCAGCCTGCCGCTGCGCGTCTCCTTCTGCCCGCTCTCGCTGTGGCGCTGGCAGCTTTACGCCGCCCAAAGCACCAAGTCACCCTGGAACTTCCTGGGCGACGAGCTGTACGAGCAGTCAGATGAGGAGCAGGATTCGGTGAAGGTGAGCGCCGCGCTGTGCCAGGGCCGTGGGACTGCCCGGCTCCTGCCTGGGCTGCCGGAGGCCAAGGGGAAGTGGCCCCACAGCTGGGGACTCCCACCCAGCACTCCCCTGCCCCCAGTTTCATAACACCCAGCCCCTTCCCCACAGTGGGCAGGAAATGGCCCCCCGGCCCTGGCTGACCCTGGGACCCTTTCTCCCCGCTTCCCTTGCCCTTGTCACAGTTTTCTGTTTGGCCAGGCTGTCTGGTCTGGACCTGCCCCGCCCTGTCTCCTGGCTTCATGTCTCTGCTCTCTCACTGTGTCCTTAAGTACCTTCTCCGGTCTCCATCTTTCTGCCCATGCGTGACATTGGGACTGGGCTTTGTGTGCCTGGAGTTGTGGTTGCTGATGGGTTTCTGTTCCTCACTCCCGCTGTCCCTTTGTCTCTCACCTCGTTTCCCTCCTAGTCTCTGCTTCTCTCCCCCCATGCCTTGTCTTTGCGTGTCACCATCCTCTCTGTCCTCATCTGCCCTTCTCTGATCAGTTCTCCTGGCTGGCGTTCACTCTCCCTCTGGGAGTTCCCGGTGGGTCTGTGGGGGTCATCAGGGCTTGCCAGGGCTCCTGAGGATGGGAAACAGGGTGGGCTCGGGGCAGGGGCGGGGCAGTGCTCACAGCCCTCCCCCACCAGGTTGCCCTCCTGGAGACCAACCCCTACTTGCTGGCGCTCACCATCATCGTGTCCATTGTTCACAGTGTTTTTGAGTTCCTGGCCTTCAAGAATGGTAGGTGTCGGCCCTATGGGGGCCTGGGGATAAGAGGGCACATGGTAGGGACAGAATCCGCCCCTTCCTTCCTACCTCTCTCACCACACCTCCTCCTGCTTGGGTCTCTCAGCCCCCGCTCTCCAGAGGCCTGGTAAGCCAGGGAGGGACGGTACCCCCAAAATTTCCAACCCAGGAGCTCCTACCTGCCAGGTGTAGAACTGAGGGAGGGACCGGACCTGCTGCTCAGGCAGGGTGGCACCACCAGGAAGCAGAGCTGGGGAACTCCAAGACCAAGGGCAGGGAAGCCCCAGAGCTGCTCCCAGCACCTGTTTGGCAAGCCCTGTTGGGGAAACCTCTTGGCAGAGTGGACACCTGCCCCCCGAGAATAAAGGCAAGAGCCCTGTCCCCCAAAGGCCCTTAGGTTCTAAGGCTGACTGTGCTGATGCCCGACATTCTAATGGGCCTGGCCACAGTCCTATGGAGGCTGTCCTCACTCCTTGATTACAGCTGAGAAGGCAGAGGCTCAGGGAGGTCGGGCCACTTGCCCATCATGGCACAGCTCCTCAGTGGCAGCGGTCCCGGCCTCTCGTTCATTTCCTGTGCCTGTGGTGCACAGTAGGGGACCTAGTGCCCTGCAGCTCTGAAAATGGCAGGAGCAGTGAGCATTGCTGTATCACAGTGTTGCCAGCCTGTCTAGAAGATTGTAGCATCCAACCCAACAGTCCCTGTGTGGCCTCTCACAGGGACCGTCGGCTGTCACACGAGGAACTTTACCATGCTGGGCAGGCACCAGCTCATGAAACCCTTCTGCCCACCCGGGCCACCTTGGCTGGGCTCCCTTTTGTCCAAATGAGAAATGAGGCACAGAAGTCGGGCATGGTGGCGCACACTTGTAATCCCAGTACTTGGGAGGCTGAGACAGGAGGATCATAGGTTCACGGCCAGCCTTGGCAGCTTAGTGAGACCCTCTGCAACTTAGTGAGACCCTGTTTCAAAATAAAAGAATAAAATTGGACGGGGGGTGTAGCTCAGAGGTAGAATGCCCCTGGGTTCCATCCCCAGTACCGCAAAAAGAAAAGAAGGGAGGGAGGAAGGCAGGCACAGGGGTGTGTGGTCACTTTCCGGAGGGTGTGGGCCCTGCTTTACCCTGTGCTGTGCTGCCTCCCTGATCTGAGGAGGGCCTCAGTGCGCCCATCCCACCGGAGCCCTGCCTCCAGACTGTCCCCCATCAGGACCTGGCGGCGGTTTGGGGCAGGCGGACCAGGTTCACTGTCCTCATGCCCTGGGTGTCAGCTGGCCCTGTGTGACCACCACCTGTGAGCTGGGCCTCGTGGGTTAGTCGCCTATGCCTGCTCATGCTCAGCCTGGCCGGGCTCAGAGGTCCCAGGGCATACCAGGAATGAGAGGGGTGTGACCGATCTGGGTACCCCAAGAGTGTCCACCAGCCAGTTGCTTCATGCTGTGCAGGGGGCTGGAGGAGGTGATCCCCACGCATGTGCCCCATATCTTTGTGTCCTCGGGAGGCAGGGTGGGCCATGGTATGGTGCAGACCCGGCATCTGTCCAGGTTCTGCCTGTGGGGCTGTGCGACCTCAGGGAAGCAGCTTCCCTGATCAGCTCCTGGCACCCATGCATGGTGAGCAGCTGTCGGTGGCAGTGTCACCCTCACCATCAGACCAGGGACTGCACCCTGAGGCACTAGGTGCTCCTGTCCCACGAGGACTGCATAGGTCCTGCCTGCCTGTGCTCCGGAGGTGGCCCAGGAAATGAGAGATGCTTCACAGGAGAGAGGAGCTCACCCTCCCCTGTGGAAGGCTCCTTACCCTCCAGCTCCTCCACTCCTCACACAGATATCCAGTTCTGGAACAGCCGGCAGTCCCTGGAGGGCCTGTCCGTGCGCTCCGTCTTCTTTGGCGTTTTCCAGTCTTTCGTGGTCCTCCTCTATATCCTGGACAATGAGACCAACTTCGTGGTCCAGGTCAGCGTCTTCATTGGGGTCCTCATCGACCTCTGGAAGATCACCAAGGTCATGGACGTCCGGGTAGGTTGGGGCTGCTGTGCAGGAGCCCATGGGGAGGGCGTTGTCCTGCCCTGCCAGACCCAGGAGCTGGCCCCTGGGGGTTTCCCAGCGCCTGCCTGGCTCCCAGGACCAAGGGGATTTTCACACCAGGGGATTTTTGGGGTCACATGTAGGGCAGGGGAACTGGGAGCAGTGGGGAAGGGCAGGGGATGGCTCTGCCTCGGGGGACGCGGGAGCCAGTGCCACGGCTCATGGTGGTCACCTTCCTCGTGTGCAGCTGGACCGGGAGCACCGGGTTGCGGGAATCTTCCCCTGCCCAACCTTCAAAGACAAGTCTACATACATCGAGTCCTCAACCAAAGTATACGACGATGTGAGTGCCCCCACTGCCCCAGGAAGTGGTCTCCAAGCACCCCGCGCTCCTGAGGAGCAGGGCCTGGGCCATCTGCCCATTCTTTAGGGCCTGTCACACCCTATGTCCCCCGCCTGCCATATCTTCTTCCTGGCCAAGTCCAGAGTTCCCAGGGCCACCTGGAAATTCCCCTGACCCAGCCTGCCAGGCCAGGTGTGGGTGAGTGAGGGCGGGAAGCAGGGGTGCCAGCTGTGGCCTGCAGAGCCAGCCACAGCTCTGCCCTGTGACCCCACAGATGGCGTTCCGGTACCTGTCGTGGATCCTCTTCCCACTCCTGGGCTGCTACGCTGTGTACAGCCTCCTGTACCTGGAGCACAAGGGCTGGTACTCCTGGGTGCTCAGCATGCTCTACGGCTTTCTGCTGACTTTCGGTGAGCAGCAATGATCGAGTCGGCCCGGCCCCACCTTCCCGAGGCTCACCAGCCCCATCCCAGACACTGACGACTGGGGTGGGGGTAACCCGGGGGGACGCCTGGTCCCGTCTGGGATCAGGGACGGCTTCCAGGAGAACATGAAGAGTACATTTCTGTTCTCATCCCCAGAGGAGCATTTTATCTTTTGGGGAGCCCAGAGAACAAACAGCAGCCAGGCCATCTTAGCAAGTGATGAGTGCCAAGAAGGGCAGAATGTGGGGTGTACATTGGAAGGGTTGGGGGAGACCACTCCAAGGAGAGGACTTTAAATTGAGGCCTGAGAGATGCCAGGCAGGAAGCCATGCAAAGATCTGGTGGCAGAGGGCTGAGCAAGTGCAAAGGCTCTGAGGCAGAACATGCCTAGAATGTTGGAGGTGGCCATTGACTGGGACGGAGCGAGCAGGGTGGGGACAGCGGGACCCGCAGTCGGCTTGGGGGTCAGGAGCCCCTCCCTGTGCTCATGGTGCCCTCTGCCTCGCGCCAGGCTTCATCACCATGACGCCTCAGCTCTTCATCAACTACAAGCTCAAGTCTGTGGCCCACTTGCCATGGCGCATGCTCACCTACAAGGCCCTCAACACCTTCATCGACGACCTGTTTGCCTTTGTCATCAAGATGCCCGTCATGTACCGGATCGGCTGCCTGCGGGACGGTGAGGCCTGGTGTGAGGGAGGGGCTCAATTCCAGGGGCTTCGCCCACTCTGGCAGTGTGTGGGACAGTCCCTCACTCACACTGCCACCTCCCCTAGATGTGGTTTTCTTCATCTACCTCTACCAACGGTGGATCTACCGCGTCGACCCCACCCGCGTGAACGAGTTTGGCATGAGTGGAGAGGATGTGACCGCAGCCACCCCCGTGGCCCAGACCCCCACGGCCGCAGGGGCCCTCACACCACCCCCCACAGCCACTGCCTCCAGGGAGGAGGCCCCCACATCCCTGCCCGACAAGCCCACCCCAGGGGCCAGCTCTGCCAGCGAGCCCCAGGAAGCCCCTCCGAAGCCAGCAGAGGAGAAGAAAACGGATTAGCTGCTCCTGGTCCTCCTTGTCTGCTCCGGTTCCTGGTGACCGCCACCCTTGCCTCCCCGCCCCCTTGCCTCCCCTCCCTGTCGCCCTTTCCCTGGACAGATCGGGCCGGGGCGGCAGGAGGCCCCCTTGGGCCAGGGCCCAGCGTGCGATGGGGCCGGGCAGGGCAGGGCAGGGCTGGCTCGTGGAGGTGCCGTCTGTCTGTCTGTTCTTGTGTGTTTCCAGCCATCTCGCCCTGCCAGCCCAGCACCATTGGGAATTATGGTGAAGCCGAGGTGGCGCTGCCGAGGGGTGGGCCAGGCGGGGGAGAGGCCAGGGCCCCTCTGTGGGTCACCGATGTCATCCATCATCTTGTCCCTCATCCCCTGACAACCCCCTCCTCCCAGACCGCCACCCTTTAACACAGTCTGGATTTAATAAATTCATGTGGGTGTTTAACTTAAACTCAACCACCGCCCCCCACGCCTTTCTGTGTCACCTCGTGGAGCAGCTTCGCTGGGGATCGGCCCCCTGGCTCTGGGAGGAAGACTTGCCGGTCCAGGATGCAGGATGTGGGGATAGTGACCCTCCAGTGAGGCACGCCCTCTGGACTTCCTCTCACTTCTCCCCTGCCAGTGACCTCCGAGGGGGCTTACGAAAGTGTCCCCTTTTCGTAGACCCCATGAGCTGGCCGCACTGATGCTGTACCCACAAAACTGCCTCTGGTATGTGCCCACCCCATCGTGTGTCCTGAATCTGTGGGCCAGGCAGGGTCAGGAGCAGCGCTCCAGCTGGTCCCGCCTCAGGAGTGCAGATGCCACCGCCTGGGGAGATGTCCTGTCCCGTGCAGGCTTCCTGGGACAGTGGTGTGGCACCTAAATGGGTGCCCTCGCCTCTGGCATGCAGCCAGCTCACCTCCTGGAGCTGTGTCAGGGAACGGTGCATCCTTGAAAAGTGCCGTGGCACCCATAGGTTTTGGAGTTTCTTTTCTTTCTTTTCTTTCTTTTTTTTTTTTTTTGTGGTACTGGGGATTGAACACAGGGGTGTTCTATCTCCAAGCTACACCCTGGCCCTATTTTTTATACTTTATTTTGAAACTGGGTCTCTCTAGGTTGCGGAGGCCTCACTAAGTAGCTGAGGCTGGCCATGAACCTGGATCCTCCGGTCTCCGCCTCCCAAGTACTGGGATTACAAGCGTGTGCCACCACGCCCGGCTTGGTTTTGGGGTTTCATTAGCATCCAGGACCCAGCCATACTCTCAGTACATGGCCCTTGTGCCTTCCCAGTCCAGTCCCTGGAGGCTGGGACCGTTCCACTTTAGAGGTGAGGTGACAGGCCTTTGGGCTCCTCTCTATTCTGTGGGCATGGGACCCATATTCTCAGATTTATTTTGGTGAAGTGTGGTCTCAACACAGGAGGCCCGGGACTCAGAGCCACCCCAGATTCCTTCAGGCACCACCTGCTGCCCGCCCTGCAGAGCCAGGTGAGGAATCCACAAGGTGCTGGGTGCTCACAGAGCCCCACATGTATTGTTTCCTGTCCCTCAAGGCAGCCACAGATCTCCATTCCCTGCCCTGCTCTACATCATTCCCTGGGTACCCAGTGCCCTTGGGGAAACCCCAGGCGCCACACCATGGCTTCTCTGCTGGACTCCTAGGAACTGAGGTGAGGTGACTCTTAGGCCACTCCAACTTACTGGCCCCACCACCTCTGGCTTTTTCTCACACAGCCCCACACCCAAGCCTTTGGCAGGGCCTGTCAGCTGCACTCAAAAATTGCTTGGGAGTCTCACATCTTCACTTATACTGAGACCACCTGGAGCAAGCCCCTTCTTACCCTCTGAGGACCCCACCAGCTTCCCTCCTGGTCTGCTGCAGTCCTGTCCTGCTCCCCCTCCATCCAGCAGCTAGAGGCAGAGGAGAGAGAGGGAGGGAGGGAGGGAGGAAGAGAGAGAGAGAGAGTTACTGAGCGAGTTACTGAGCAGCTAGAGGCACTGTGTGTGTGTGTGTGTGTGTGTGTGTGTGTGTGTGTGTGTGTGTGTTACTGAGGTTGAACCCAGGAGCATTCTACCTCTGAGTTACACCCCAGCCCTATAGGGTCTCACTAAGCTGTGGAGGGCTCACTAAGTTGCAGAGGCTAGCCTTGAACTTGTAATCCTCCTGTCTCAGCCTTCCAAGTACTAGGATTACAGGTGTGGCCACCGTACTGACTTAGAGGTCATTTTCTTTTCTTTTTTGTGTGTATTACTGGGTATTGAACCCTCGGGCATTCTACCTCCAAGCTACACACCCAGCCTGATTTTATTTTTTATTTTGAAACAGGGTCTGGCTAAGTTGCTGGGGCTGGTCTTGAACCTGTGATCATCCTGTCTCAGCCTCCCAAGTACTGGGATTATGAGCGTATGCCTCCTGCCACCCCCAGCCCTATTCCCTTTGTTTGTTTTTTGCAGTACTGGGTATTGAACCCAGGGGCATTCTACCTCCAAGCTACATCCCCAGCCCTATTTTCTTTTTTTTTTTTTTTTTTTTTGCCTGGTACCAGGGATTGAACCCAGGGGAGTTCTACCTCCGCGCTACACCCCTGGCCCTATTTTTTATACTTTATTTTGAAACCCGGTCTCACGAAGTTGCAAAGGGCCTCACTAGGTAGAGAGAGAAGACAGGGAGAGAGAGAGAGAGAGAGAGAGAGAGCTGAGGCTGGCCACGAACCCTGATCCTCCGGTCTCCGCCTCCCAAAGTACT
>PVJS01055411.1:0-12658 GCA_004027185.1 Glis glis
GCTACACCCAGCCCTATTTTTTTATTTATTTATTTTGGGGGGGGGGTGCTGCGGATTGAACCCAGGGGCATTCTACCTCTGAGCTACACCCCCAGGCCTATTTTATTTTTATTTTGAAACAGGGTCTCACTAGGTTGATGAGAGTCTCACTACTTGCTGAGGCTGTCCTCGAACCTGTGATCCTCCTGTCTCAGCCTCCCAAGTTCTGGAGCCTCCCAAGTTTGGGATTACAAGCATGTGCCACTACGCCCAGCTGTATCAGTAGATCTTTAACTTTCAGTGAGCCCTGAGGTAGTAAAGGGGTTGGGGCTACTTAGCCTGGTTCTAGTAGGACAAAGAGATAGTCCTGGCCAGAGGCTGAGCCCAGAACACTCAGCAATTCCTGACTAGAGGAGGATTTTGGATTTGAGACTGGGATACATTTCCCTTGTAGGTTTGGCACAGAGTCAGAAACCAGGGACCTCTGCAAGCCCAGACAGCCCCAGCCTGTGACCCTCAGACACTCGGGTATTGGCATCTCGCTCTTATAGCTGTGCAGTCTCATCTGTCCCCTCCTTTCACAGCTGCCCCCCCAGCACACACACATACACCCATGCACCCACACGTGAATTTATAGCAAATGCCTCTGGAGGGCAGAGCTGGGCTAATAACATTCACAATCAGTGGAAAGGGCTCCCCCTATGAGGACAGTGACTAGGGAGGGGTGGCTCCTCTGTGGCTAGGACCTGAACTCTCTTTCTCTGACCACCCCAGCCCAGGAAGAAGAAGGCATTGAGAAACCAGTGGACACTCACGTGACAGGGAAAATCGGAGCCAAGAAACTACGGAAATTAGAGGAGAAGCAAGCTCGAAAGGCCCAGCGCGAGGCAAGCAGGAGGGCTGGGGTGCAGCTCTGGGAGTGAGAAAGGGCCACTGTGTCCTGTGGCAGACTCTGCCCTCTGGCTCCCTTTATGCTGGGCTGGTGTCTGTTGCTTGCTTGGCGCTGTCTCCTGCAGCCTTGTTCTGGGCCCTGGCCCAGGCGTTGCCTTCCCTGGCTTGTCTGGGAGGTGAGCAAACTTGGCCAGGGCTGGGGGTATGCCCTCATGAAGGCTTCTCTCCAGGCAGAGGAGGCTGAACGTGAGGAGCGGAAACGCCTGGAGTCCCAGCGTGAGGCAGAGTGGAAGAAGGAGGAGGAGCGACTTCGTTTGGAGGAGGAACAGAAGGTGAGGCTGAACTCCGACCCTGTCCTCTGACCCCTAACCTGCCAGCTCGCTTCCCATGCAGCTGTCTTAACACCTCCATCCTACAAGATGGGTCATGGAACAACCACAGGGGCAGGCCTTGATGTATTTGGTCACTGGCCTCTAAATGGGGAAGTTGCTGCTGAAAAGTAGAGCCTGAGATGGGTATTCTTATGCAGATAATTTATGGAGTATGTGTGGAATGTTGGAGGAACATTGAGACAGTGGCTGGAGCACAGTAAGCAAGGAGGAAAGGGTCACAGGTAAAGAGGCTCTGGATTCTGAGGGTCTTGAGGCTGTTAAAGGTTATTTTAAGTGTGGACATGGTGGTACATGTCTGTAATCCCAGTACTTGGGAGGCTGAGACAGGAGGATCGCAGATTCGAGACCAGCCTCAGAAACATAGCGAGACTCTCAGCAACCTAGCAAGACCCTGTTTCAAAACAAAAACATAAAAAGGGCTGTGGAGGACGGGCATGGTGGTGCACACTTGTAATCCCAGTACTTTGGGAGGCGGAGACTGGAGGATCCCGGTTCGCGGCCAGCCTCAGCTCTCTTCCTCTCTCTCCCTGTCTCTCTCTCTTTCTCTACCTAGCGAGGCCCTCCCCAACTTTGTGAGACCCGGTTTCAAAATAAAGTATAAAAAAATAGGGCCGGGGGTGTAGCGCAGAGGTAGAACGCCCCTGGGTTCAATCCCCAGTACCGCAAAAAATAAAGGGGGGGGGGCTGCGGATTTAACTTGGAAGTACAATGTCCCTGGGTTCAATCTCTGGTACTACCAAAAAATAAGTCATAAGCCAAGCATGGTGGCACATGCCCATAATCCTAGTACTTGGGAGGCTGAGACAGGAGAATCGCAGGTTCAAGAACAACCACGGCAACATAGTGAGACTCCTAGCAACCTAGCGAGACCCTGTTTCAAAATAAAAAATAAAAAGGGCTAGGGGTGTAGCTCAGAGCTAGAATGCCCCTGGGTTCAATCACCAGTACCACAAAAAATAAATAAATAAAATAAAAAATAAAAAGATGGATAGTGGATGTTTGTTTGCCAGATGTTTCTTTTTTTCTGGGAACCAGGTTCCCAAGAAAGAGATCAGCACAGAGATGGAGGGTGTGCAGAGTGAGAACCCAGGCCACTCCAGCTGGTGTCCCAGGTCCCTGGATGGCAGGAAACCTGACTATGGGTAATGCAGCAAACGGGCCATAACACAGCAGTGGGCATTAGCAGAGGGTTTTTCGCCTTTCCAAATATTGATTCTGCCTTATGCACCTTCAGTATGCTGTCTCTTTTTCCCTATACTCATTTTCCCTATTCTTAGCATCTTACCTTACTGTAAGATACAGTACAATTCTCACAACTCATATTGGTAAGTTATTATTATTATTTCAGTACTGGGGATTGAACCCCGGGGCGCTTTACCACTGAGCTACATCTCCAGCCCTTTTTATTTTGAGACAGGGTCTCGCTAAGTGGCTCAGGCTGGCCCCAAATTCCAGTCCTCCTGCTTCAACCTCTCAAGTAGCTGGATAGATTATTATTAACTAAACTCTATATATTATCCAGATTTCATCAGTTTTTCCTCAGGTTTTTTTTTTTTTCTTGTGATACTGGGGATTGAACCTAGGGGCTTTCTACCTCCAAACTATACCCCTAACCCTATTTTATTTTTATTTTGAAATGGGGGTCTCACCAAGTTGATGAGAATCTCACTACTTGTTGAGGCTGTCCTCGAACCTGGGATCCTCCTGTCCAAGCCTCCCAAGTGCTGGGATTATAGGTGTGCACTACCACACCTGTCTCTTCCTCAGTATTCTTTTTTATTCCAGAGTCCTATCCAGGGTACCATTTTACATTTAGTTCTCAAGTCTTAGGCTTCCCTGGGTTGTAACAGTTTGTCACACTTGTTTTTGACATTTTGAGGAGTACTGGGCAAGTTCTTTGTAGAATGTCCCTCAGTTTGAGTTGGCTGGTGTTTTTCTTTTTCCTTTTTTTTTTTTTTTTTTTTTGGTGGTACCGGGGATTGAACCCAGGGGCATTCTACCTCTGGGCTACACCCCCAGCCCTATTTTTTATTCTTTATTTTGAAACAGGGTCTCACTAAGTTGCAGAGGGCCTCACTAAGTAGCTGAGACTGGCTGCAAACCCGGATCCTCCAGTCTCACCCTCCCAAGTACTGGGATCACAAGCATGTGCCACCACACCCAGCTTCTTTTTCTTTTTTTATTGGTGTGGTACTGGGGATTAAGCCCAGATGCATTCTAAAAAAAAATTTTTTTTTGCGGTACTGGGGATTGAACCCAGGGGCATTCTACCTCCGAGCTACACCCCCGGCCCTATTTTTTATCCTTTAATTTGAAACCAGGTCTCACGAAGTTGCGGAGGGCCTCACTAATTAACTGAGGCTGGCCGCGAACCCGGATCCTCCGGTCTCAGCCTCCCAAAGTACTGGGATTACAAGCATGTGCCACCACGCCCGGTTCAGATGCATTCTAACTCTGAGCTACACACCCAGCCCTATTTCATTTTTAATTTGAAACAGGGTCTCACTAGGTTGATGAGAGTCTCACTACTTGCTGAGGCTGGCCTTGAACCTGCAATCCTCCTGTCTCAGCCTCCCAAGTACTGGGATTTTTGGCGTGCGCCACCACACCCAGCTTGATGTTGTTCTTATGGTTGGACTGGGGTTATAGTTTTTTTCCTTTGAGGTACTGGGGATCAAACCCAGGGCGTTGTACACGTCAGGCAAGCGCTCTTCCACTTGAGCTCTACTGGGGTACAACTGTGGCAGTCACTGGTGAGGACATGGTTGTTGATGCTATGGGCCTGGGCGAAGTAGCCCAGAGACCATGTGGAGGAGAGAGCAGGGGCAGGGCTGAGTGATGGAGGAGGTGGGGAAGACTGGCCAAGGGGCATGAGGAAGTCCAAAGGGAAGAGGGGTGTGGAGTCCAAAGGAGGAATGGGGGGAAAGTTGGCTGTGCCCGTTGCCACTGAGAGGACAGGCATATGAGGCCTGAAGGATGTCCCCTGGCTTTGTGAGATGGAGGGCGTGGGTGAGACCATAACCGGAGGTGTTTGAGTAGAGCTAGGTACACAGAAGCCAGATTAGAGTGTGCAGGCTGGATGCATGGGTGGTGAGAAAATGGAGCCTGGTGTGTGGTCACGAAATTTGGACATGATTGGTAGGGAGAGGATGGCGTCGTGGCAGGGTGTTTCTTTGTGTGTTTTTATTTTTTGTATGGTACTAGGGATGGCACCCAGGGGTATTCTACCTCCAAGCTATACCCCAACCCTATTTTATTTTTATTTTGAAATGGGGTCTCACTAGGTTGATGGGAATCTCATTACTTGCTGAGGCTGGCCTCAAACCTGCAATCCTCCTGTCTCAGCCTCCCAAGTACTAGAATTACAGGTGTGCACCACCATGCCTGGCTCATGACAGGGTTTTCAAGAGATTTTACTAAGTAGATGTGATCCCGGAGGACAGAATTTGTCTGGATGGTGACAGAGCTGATGACAAGAAGGGCTTCTGCCTGTTGTTTAACATGGGGGCCAGGGTTGGGGGGCGTGAAGGAGCTCTGTCCCTGAGAGAGGGCTGGGCTGTTCAGAGCAGCAGGGACCAGAGCAGAGATGGCCAGGCAGCTACCCACATGCCAACTCTTGTTCCTTTGTGTCCACAGGAGGAGGAGGAAAGAAAGGCGCAGGAGGAGCAGGCCCGGCGGGAGCATGAGGAGTACCTGAAACTGAAGGAGGCCTTCGTGGTAGAGGAGGAGGGCGTGGGCGAAACCATGACTGAGGAGCAGGTGGGCCTCCCACCCCTGAGAAACCCGCGCCCCAAGGGCAGCCGTGTCAGGCCAGGGCTGGCCACCCCATCCCAGACGCCCTGGTCAGGCACAGGTGGGTGGGTGGGAGCACTCTGTGGCCTGAGACCTTGTCCTTAGCAGAGGGTGGAGCCCCGAACCCTTCACCCGGGGAGGCTTTGCTGATCCTGCAAGCAGGTGGCTGGGTCGGCACACAGACGGCACTCAGGTGAGCAGAGAATACACACACTCACCCTGATTTCTCTGTTCCTCTAGTCCCACAGCTTCCTGACAGAATTCGTCAACTACATTAAGGTAAGAGGACACCGAACATCATGGGTGCCAGCCCCCACCTTGTGTGTGTGCAAGCACAAGTTCTCAGGGCCAAGCTGGGCAGGCCCAGGACTGTGAGCAGGGGGCCCAGAGGGGCTGAACTGCCAAGTCCCAGCCAGGAGAGTCCCTTTTTGTTGGACCCAGAAGGTGCAGAAGGCCCTGGGTGTGTGGGAAGCAGGAGCCTCTGATGGCTTCCTCACACTTGGGGCTTGACAGTTCCCCTGCTCGTCAGACCCCACGCTTGGTGAGTCACCGTGTTTTCAAGACTCTTCACGTGTGTTTTCTGTCAGTGCTAACATGCTGAGGCTCCGCTGGGTTGAGTGGTTGAGGATGGTTGAGCATCCTCTGCCACGTGCTCCTGACCAGGCACCTGAGTCTTGCAGGGGAAACAGGATGGTGTCTGCTCTGTGATCTAGGGTGGGGCGGCAGTGTGTCCCTCCGTCTGCAGCCACCATGCAGCCTGCCCTGATGCTCCTCCAGTTGCATAAGCACACCCTGATCTGCTTTGCTGCTAAGCAACTTCTCTCCCACGAAGAATGCGATGAGGGGAGAGGTTTTCAAGTGCAGCTCAGAGGTGCAGAGGCGGCTGAGGGAAGGAGTGCAGAGGGAGCGGGGGCGATGGTGGGGGTGGTACCAGGGGCTGCCAAGGAGCCTGGGCTTGCATAATCCTCCCCCACCTCTCCTGAAAGAGAGCAGGGCTTAGGCGCCTCCCAGCAGCGAGGGGCTGGTCTCAGCCGAGGGTCCCTGAGTGGGAGAATGCTGGCAGCATTGAGCGTTCCTCTTAGATGGGGCCCTTTCTCCACCCTGGCACACTAGATCCGGGGCTGGCATACTGGGCAAGATACTTCTCTCACTGTCCTGCTGCTATTTGGAACTTGCTCTCCCTCCTACCCAAGAGGGCCGCAATGTGGTCCTGAAGTGCCTCCTCCAGGGAGTCCTCCTGGGTGGGTTTAGTAGAGGAGGTCAGCTTCAGCATCTCCCTCTCTGCTGCAGAGACTAGAGGAAAGTCTCCAGGGCAGTCTCGCCTTTGCTGTCTGGGCCTCCCTGGAGGCTCCGTTCTTGGGGGTTCTCTTTATTCTGCTGGAGCTTAGGGGTTTCTTCAGTTTGTGCTGGATGATTCTCCCAGAGCTGCTGTCTTGTAGGAAGGAGAACTTCTGAAATTGAGTCCACCCACCTTCCTCCTCACCCTTCACACTTAGGATTTCAGAACCAGAGGAAGGTTTCTGCACGCAGCACAGATTACATGAGATACAGCTTGCAGCCAGGCATGGTGGCACACGCCTGTAATCCCAGTACTTGGGAGGCTGAAACAGGAAGATTGCAAGTTCAAGGCCAGTCTCAGCAACTTAGTGAGACCCTGTTTCAGAATAAAAAATAAAATAGGCTTAGGAGACTGAGACAGGAGGATCGCAGGTTCATGGCCAGCCTTAGCTACTTAGGCCCTCTGCAACTTAGCGAGACCCTGTTTCCAAAAATAAAATCGGGGCCGGGTGTGGTGGCGCACACTTGTAATCCCAGTACTTGGGAGGCGGAGACTGGAGGATCCGAGTTCGCGGCCAGCCTCATCTACTTAGGCCCTCCGCAACTTCGTGAGACCCAGTTTCAAAATAAAGAATAAAAAATAGGGCCGGGGGTGTAGCTCGGAGGTAGAACGCCCCTGGGTTCAATCCCCGGTGTCGCAAAAAAAAAGAATAAAAAATCGGCTGGGAGTGGAGCTCAGAGGTAGAATTCCCCTAGGTTCCATCCCCAGTACCACAAAAAAATAATAAATAAATAAATAAATAAATAAAATAGGGCTGGAGTCTAGCTCAGAAGCAGAAGGCCCCTGGGTTCAATCCCCAGTACAAAAGAAAAGGAATAGCTGGCTCTTGTCAGTCCACTTCACTTTCTGACCATGGCTGGATTTGGCTGGGGTTTTTTGTTTGTTCATTGTTTCAAACCTGCTTCTGGTTCTAGGTGGCCAGGCCAGGTCCTCAGGGATCACAGGGTGTGGTTTTGTGGTCAAGTTCTGAGCTGTCACCTAGAACCCAGTGTCTGCTCCGTTTTTTAGATGGAGTCCGGCTGGCCAGGTCACCTTGTGCCTGCCCATCCCCTGGCCCAAATGCCTCTTGCTGCCTCCCTGCTTGCACATACGGTTTGGCATTTCAAACTAGTCACATGCCATATGCAGCCGGGGAGGTGTCACAGTGTCACTCCTCCCCCAGCTTATTTGCTGCGGAAGAGTCACGCAAACGCAAAGGACGGCCTTCTCTCCCGGCACGTGCTCTCTTTGGGGGAGGCGGGGGCAGGTGCATGTGTACACCAGCCAGCGATCCTCAGCTACACCCTGCGAGCTAAAGTTTTGAGAGTGTGAGGGCCGCACGTGGAACATGACACGGGGCTGTGTGTGGAGAGTGCCTGTCAGTGTTAGTGACAGTTATTTTGAGGGTGAGCTCAGTGCCTCAGATGTGCGGAGAGGATAGGTGAGAAGAACATGAGCATGTCAGGGTTGTGGGGGTCCAGGCCGAGGGGGCGGGGAGCAAGGAGAGGGGGACTGAGCCCCACTGGCTCTACTGAGACATCTGGCTTGTTGGGCCTGTATCTGCTCTTTCTCTGTCCACTTACTTCCTGTCTCACCAGCTGGGCTGTGAGGATAGGAGCCCTGTCTTGTTTACCATCATGTCCCCTGTATCTTCTCAGTGCCCTGTTCTGGCAAGTCCTCAGCTAACACAATTTTGGAAACAATTTTTAAAAATAGCCCTTTAGTCGGGCGTGGTGGCGCACGCTTGTAATCCCAGTACTTGGGAGGCGGAGACCAGAGGATCCGGGTTCGCGGCCGGCCTCAGCTACTTAGTGAGGCCCCCTGCAACTTCGTGAGACCTGGTTTCAAAATAAAGGATAAAAAATAGGGCCGGGGGTGTAGCTCAGAGGTAGAACACCCCTGGGTTCAATTCCTGGTACCGCAAAAAAAATAGCCCTTTAGCTGGGCAGAGTGCCACATACCTGTAATCCCAACTACTGGGGAGGCTGAGGCAGGAGGGTGTCAAGTTCAAGGTCAGCCTGGGAGGCTTAGCAAAACCCTGACTCAAAAATAAAATTTTAAAGCCGGGCGTAGTGGCACACGCTTGTAATCCCAGTACTTTGGGAGGCGGAGACAGGAGGATCCAGCCTCAGCTCTCTCTCTCTCTCTCTCCCTCCCGCCCTCCCTCCCTCTCTCCCTCTCTCCGTCTCTCTCTCTCTCTCTCTCTACCTAGCGAGGCCCTCCGCAACTTCGTGAGACCCAGTTTCAAAATAAAGTATAAAAAAATAGGGCCGGGGGTGTAGCGCGGAGGTAGAACGCCCCTGGGTTTAATCCCCGGTACCACAAATAACTAACTAACTAAATAAATAAATATAAAAATTTTAAAAAGGGCTAGAGGAGCCAGGCGTGGTGGCGCACGCTTGTAATCCCTGTACTTGGTAGGCTGAGATGGGAGGATCCGGGTTTGCGGCCAGCCTCAGCTACTTAGTGAGGCCCTCCGCAAGTTCGTGAGACCCTGTTTCAAAATAAAAGGATAAAAAATAGGGCCGGGGGTGTAGCGCCGAGGTAGAACGCCCCTGGGTTCAATCCGCGGTACCGCAAAAAAACAAAAAACAACAGAACAGAAACTGAGCGTAGTGATAACATGCCTATTACCCCAGTACTTGGGAGGTTGAGACAGGAAGATGGCAGGTTCAAGGTCAGCCCCAGCAATTTAGCAAGACCCTGTTTCAAAATAAAAAGGGCGGAGGTTTGTAGCTTGGTGGTAGAATGCCGCTGGGTTAAAAAAAAAAAAAAGCCAGCACAGATCAGATCAGAATGCAGACCTTAGTCTCCGTGCTGGGAGAGATTTTCCCAAGCCCAGCCTCTCCACTGTTTCCTCCCTTTCCTTGTAGCAGTCCAAGGTTGTGCTCTTGGAAGATCTGGCGTCCCAGGTGGGCCTGCGGACTCAGGTAAGCTCCAGAAGACTGCCTGCTCTGCGGGGCGTAGCCATGGAGTCTCTGTGGCCAGCAGGGTGTGGGGGGTGTGCCTTAAAGATGGAGACTCCTGATGCCCCTCCAACCTGCCTCTAACCAAGAGTGATTAGAGTGTAGGAATTTCTTGGCCTCCCAGGAACCCTGCATTTCTACTACATGAGGGAACAGGCAGGAACAAAAAAGAAAAAATTCACCCCCCCCCCGGCCCTGTCACCAAAGCAGCCCAAATCCAGTTACCTTGACAACTCTTGCAAACAAGCTGCTTTGTGGCCAAACATCTCCATTGCTCCCTCCTGACTGGAAGAGAGCCTCCAGTGGTCTTGTAGGACCAGAGCCCCTTCTCCCCAGGACCCCTCCAAAGGAGAAACACAAAGTCCATGAGAATGAGAGGAGGAGATTTGGCTATAGCAGGAGGGAGATTGCAAGTGTTTTTGTTTTTGTGTTTTGTTTTCTGGGACAACAGCACCTGTGTCTGCTCTGAGAATTGTTCTCCTTCTAGGACACCATAAACCGCCTCCAGGACCTGCTGGCCGAGGGGACGCTAACAGGTGAGAAGATGAGACTCACTGTAGGCCCTGGCCTTGGTCTAGTCACAGGGGGCCACAGGGACTTGTTGCAGAAACAGAGTGATCATGGGAGGGGGTCTCCAAAGAGGGGCACCAAATAGTTGGTTGCAGTTCCAAGGAGGACATGCCGAGGCGTGGGGCTGACTATGGGCTGATGAGGACAGGCAGGGAAGCCGATTTGTCTCAGCCAGGACTGGATGTAGCAGGAAAGGCGAGGCAGACCTGGAGGGCTCGGAGTCATTCGTGAAGGAGTGGGTGGGCATTATCAGGCCAGGTTGGGAGGGCCCAGGAGGGCTCAGCCCCACAACCTGCATGTCCCCACAGGTGTGATTGACGACCGGGGCAAGTTCATCTACATAACCCCAGAGGAACTGGCTGCTGTGGCCAACTTCATCCGACAACGGGGCCGGGTGTCCATCACCGAGCTTGCCCAGGCCAGCAACTCCCTCATCGCGTGGGGTCAGGAGCCTCTGTCCCAGGCCCCAGCCTGACCCTAGCCCTTCCCTCTTGGACTTAGAGCTGGTGTGGCTTCCTGGCCATACATCTTCATCCCTCCCCACCAGGCTGGGGCAGTGATGGAGTGTGGCCAGGCAGTTGTAGATTAAAGGCCTGTGAGCACTACTGAACTTGGTGTGGCTTGGTGTCGCAGAAGGCCTGGCCTGGGATCTCAAATGAGCTGGTGATATCTAGGCCTCATATATCTGAGGGCTGGGGAGGGCCCCTTGCAAGCTGGCAGAAGTCTCATTATTATCATGCATTCATAAAAACTATTGTGCATTCACTGCGTTCCTTTGTACCCTGTATGCCCAGCCCCCCTCAGGCACACCTCCTTTAACTAGGGAGGGAGTCTCACTGTTTTTATACAGATTCAGGAGCCCTAAGTAGGGCTGAAAGCACCGGGCAGAACAGTGAACGAGAAGTGTCAAGGATTAGAGTCCTAGGGAGCAGCAGCCTTTGAGAGGGAGAGAAGAGAGGTCAGTGCAGGAGAGAGGATGGCCAGATTCTTGTGGAAGAATAGGAGGGCTGGCTTGACCTAGAGGTAATTGGTCCATGAAGGGACATTGTTCATATAACAAATCACATGAATTCAGCTCTACATCCTTGTTTAAAAAAAAGTTTAAATGGCGTGGGTGATCCCATCCACTGGTGGATGTGAGGACCATATGCTCAGGAGTGGGTGTGAGATTGGGCAATGTATGTCTCCTGTAGGGTCAGCCACTCTGGTTCCTGTGGGCTGTTCATGGCGTGAGCATCCTTCGGTGCTGAGGTTGAGGCACGTGTTTAAAAGTGGGTTTTGCTGGGCATGGTGGTGCACACTGGTAATCCCAGTACTTGAGAGGATGAGACCGGAGGATCCGGGTTTGTGGCTAGCCTCAGCTACTTAGTGAGGCCCTCTGCAACTTAGTGAGACCCTGTTTCAAAATAAAGAATAAAAAGCCAGGCGTGGTGGTGCACACTTGTAATCCCAGTATTGGGAGGCTGAGACCAGAGGATCTGGGTTCACAGCCAGCCTCAGCTACTTAGTGAGGCCTCTGCAACTTATTGAGACCCTGTTTCAAAATAAAGAATAAAAGCCGGGCGTGGTGACACACGCTTGTAATCCCAGTACTTGGGAGGCGGAGACCGGAGGATCCGGGTTCAGGCCAGCCTCAGCTACCTATGAGGTCCTCTGCAACTTAGTGCGACCTTGTTTAAAAATAAAAAATAAAAAATAGGGCTGGGGGTGTAGCTCGGAGGTCGAATGCCCCTGGGTTCAATCCCCAGTACCACAAAAAAAAAAAGTGTGGGATTTTTTATTCAGGGTGGCCTCTAAACACAGCCACCCACATCCTCTGGTGCCTAGTGGAGGAGGCAGCTTTCTGTTCTGGGTGGTGATGAGGGAGACAGTACGTCAGGCTCCAGGGCACAGCCTTCCTGACGGGAAGACTTGACTCATGGGGTGCCATAAGCATTGACAGTAGAACCTAATTGCGAGTGAGGTGTGGCTCTGCTAATCCTTCAGCAGTAACCACTTGGTGTGAGCTCAGGAAGGACCTCATGCATTGTTTAGAAGGCCATCTGGAGCCCACAGTCTAGTAGGAGAGGGAAGAAAGGGAAGAAGCACACATAGATGACCACAGGATGAGGTAGGAGCATAAAATTACATAGGGAAAAGCAGAGGTGCCTTATACAGTTAGATCAGTGGTTCTCAGCCCTGGTTAATTATTAAGACCACCTGGGAGCTTTCAGTAGTCTCATGCCAGGTTGAACCCAGGACCAGTTACATCAGGATACACCAGGCCTGGCTCCAAATTTTGTATTTTAAAAAGTAGACCAAAGCCGGGTGTGGTGGCACACGCTTGTAATCCCAGTACTTGGGAGGCTGAGACTGGAGGATCCAGGTTTGCGGCCAGTCTCAGCTACTTAGGCCCTATGTAACTTCGTGAGACCCTGTTTAAAAATAAAGAATAAAAAATAGGGCTGGCAGCCGGGCGTGGTGGTGCACGCTTGTAATCCCAGTACTTTGGGAGGCGGAGACCGGAGGATCCAGGTTCGCGGCCAGCCTCAGCTCTCTCTCTCTCTCCCTGTCTCTCTCTCTCTCTCTACTTAGTGAGGCCCTCTGCAACTTTGTGAGACCCGGTTTCAAAATAAAGTATAAAAAATAGGGCTGGGGGTGTAGCGTGGAGGTAGAATGCCCCTGATTTCAATCCCCGGTACCGCAAAAAAAAAAAAAATAGGGCTGGGGGTGTAGCCTGGAGGTAGAATGTCCCTGGGTTCAATCCCTGG
>PVJS01055412.1:0-12633 GCA_004027185.1 Glis glis
AAAAAAAAAAAAAAAAAGTTGGGAGAAGCCAGGTGTGGTGATGCACGCTTGTAATTCCAGTACTTGGGAGGCTGAGACAGGAGGATCGCAGGTTCACGGCCAGCCTCAGCAACTTTGTGAGGCCCTCTGCAACTTAGTGAGACCCTGTTTCAAAATAAAAAATAAAATAGGACTGGGGGTGTAGCTCGGAGGTAGAATGCCCCTGGGTTCAATCCCCAGTACTGCAAAATACATACATACATACGTACATACATACATAAAAAGTTGGGGCCACGCCGGGTATGGTGGTGCACACCTATAATCCCAGTACTTGGGAGGCTGAGACAGGAAGATTACAGGTTCAGGGATAGCCTCAGCAACTTAGTGAGACCCTTAGACATTTAGTGAGACCCTGTTTGAAAATAAATAATAAAAAGGGCTGGGGGTGTAGCTCAGAGGTAGACTGTCTCTGGGTTCAGTCCCCAGTGCCTCAAAAAATAAATACTTTTTTTAAAACTTGGGGACCAAACTGGCTTCTTGCAGTGATGTTGAGTGCTCACATATGCTCAACAGGACTTTGCCCCTCTACAACCATCCTATCTCATCATGCAGTCAGTTGTGTGGTTGTCTTCCAAACGACCATGTAATCAAGAATATAATCTCAAATTTATTGCACTCACCTTTACATAATTTATAATATTTACTAAGTCACTAAAAACAGTTAATATGCTTTTTGTGCCAAGACTCTCTCAAAGAAAGACACACTCTGACAATTTACGTTCTGGGGCAAGCTCCTTAAGTTAGATAACTATTTCAGATTGTTTTCTTGCCATTGCAGCTGTACATCTAACTGTATTCCTACAGAAAAATTCAACCCACATTTATTGATAATACAATTCTCCATAGTTTCCTGTTGCTTAAAGTTTGTTGTGTTTGTTAGCCATGAAGCTGAAAAGTACATGAAGAATTCATTCTTCATATTACTATCATATTCAAACAGAACATAAACTAAAAGAATTGCCATATCAGCAACAACTGTGTACTCAAGTACATTAAGCAGGTTGCAAGGAACAATGCTTTATTAGGTTTATTCACTCTGTGCGTTGGTCTTTTTGAATATTTCACATTGTTATGCTATTGGTAAATGATAATTGAGGTACCTTCTTTGACACACATGATCCCAATATTTTTAAGAAACTTTTATGCCATTTTTCACTAGTGTCTTGAGAGTTGTGTAAGTATGTATTTGTGTTTGTGTTGTGTGTTCGTGGGTTTTGTTTGTTGTGTTCTTCTGTTTTGTTACCAGGGATTGAACCCAGGGGCACTTTTCCACTGAGCCTAATGTGCTTTGAATTCTGGGTGAGAAAGAGATGAATTCTGACTAGCAAATGATGCAGGGAAGGTCTGGGCAGAATATCTTGTCAATTAGGAATGAGCCCTCTTCTTTGAATCCACAGTGGCTTGAACTCTAAAGGCACTTAATATAATTTGGAAATGACTAGACACTTAGAGAGAACATTAGAAAGATGATAGATTCTTGCCAAGCGTTGTGGTGCATGCCTGTAATCCCAGTACTTGGGAGGCTGAGACAGGAGGATTGCAAGTTTGAAGCCAGCCTCAGCAACTTAGCTAGGCCCTCAGCAACTTAGTGAGACCCTGTTTCAAGATTAAAGGTAAAAAGGGCTGGGGTGTAGCTCAGAGGTAGAATGCCACTGGGTTAAATCCCCAGTACCAAAAAAAAAAAAAAAAAAGATTCTTGCTGAATTTTGAAGACAAGAAGTCAGAAGGATTCTACTTGTGATTCCCAGATGTAATTGTGGGAATTTGAGGCAATTTCTCCATCTAAACACAGGAGCTCATTTATAAGCAACATTGTGAAAATTCAGGCAATCATGAGTGTGAAACATTCTAGATTTCGGCAGGATACTCTATAAATCAGGTATGTTTCTTAATCAAAGGGAGGGCCTTTATGCAAAACTAGAAGGTTAGAAGGTACATTCCTTATCCTTCTTGACCATTTCTTCCCAGTACATTCAGAATATTCTCACTTTTAGAAGGTTAAACAGCACATTAGAAAATAGGGGGCTAATAGCTGAGCTCAATTGGGAAAATTTTTCTTTGGCATTAGAATATTTGCAAATTATTTTGGTAAGAATATGAGCAAGTTATTTTGAACTTCTGAAAAAAATCTAAGGAATCACTCCCTTTCCCTAAAATCAATGGAAACGTTCATTTATGCCCTTAACAAATAAAATAGTTTGCTAACCACTAGTTTTTGTTGACTGATTGTCGATTTGACTTATCTTCTGGAAATCAAAACCATGCATCTAAAACCGAGAGAGTATTTCTTGGGTAGGGGTCTGTCTGAAGTGTCCAGAAGCCATCCTAAATGAAGGGACATGAAGGAAATCATATTTTCTTCTCCCTAAAAAATACTTGAAACACAACTAAGGATGCCTCCTGGAATATGTGGCAGCCACACTTACTGTCTTGCATATCGATATTATTTCAGTTCTAATGTTACTAGGTACTTAGCTGTAGGCAAGTAAGATCAGGGAATGATGTGATACGAACTTCAGTGAGCTGCTAGGAAGACTACAGAACCTATCCCTAGGAAAACACACAGATACTTAGTCTCAAAATTCAACACAATTTCAGACGTTTCATAGATACATCCCATTCCAAATCCCATTTATATAATCCTTAGGTTAAAATCTTCTGTACTAGGGCAATTTGGGGGGAGGTACAGAGGATTGAACCCCAGAGACATTTTACCTTCAAGTTATACCCTAAGTCCCCCCCTGGCTTTTTTAAACAGGGTCTCGCTAGGTTGCTGAGAATCTCACTAAGTTGCTGAGGCTGGCCTCAAACCTGCAATCCTTCTGTCTCAGCCTCCCAAGTACTGGGATTATAGGTGTGCACCACCATTCCCAGCTAGGGCAATTTCTTTTGTGAAACCTCATTTAGTTGTTTGGGGAGCAATGAATGTGCCATGCAACATTAAGGCGCTAGGAACACTGTGATACACTAACGAGACAAGGTCCTTGGAAGTCATGGAATTTACAGTCTAGTAGGAGAGATAGGCATTTATCAATAATCACACAAAAAGGTGCCTAACAACAAACTTTAGCTAAGTGCTGTGAAGGATATACAGTGTTGCATATGATAGAAACTGGTCCAGTTCCTCCAAAGAAGTGAATTTTTTTTTTTTTTTTGGTACTGGGGATTGAACACGGAGGCATTCTACCTCCAAGCTATGCCCCCAGCCTCATTTTATTTCTTATTTGGAAACAGGGTCTCACTAGGTTGCCAAGGCTGGCTATGAACCTGCGATCCTCCTGTCTCAGCCTCCCAAGTACTGGGATTATAAGGGTGTGCCACCACGCCTGGCTTTAAAGAAGTGAAATTTTAGCTGACAAGTAAAAGATGTTTATGGGAAAGACAGACAAAGTAAACACATTATGGTAAAGTGCTGCTAAGGAAGTGAAGGGGCAATAATAGGCCTCTTGAATGTGACATTTAAGTGAGGACCTGAAACTTGTTCTAAAAGAAACTTCATATTCTTTTAAGTGGGGCATATACTAAATTTCAAGTGGCTGATCAAAATTAAAATATTTTCCATTCTTTTCCTACTAAACTGATAATGTTTTTTATTTTAAGACAAGTGTAGAGAAAATGTTTTCTTTTCTTTTTTTTTTTTGGTACTGGGGATTGAACTCAGGGGTATTCTACCTCTGAGCTACACCCCCAGCCCTATTTTTATTTTTGAAACAAGATCTCACTGGGTTGATGAGAGTCTCACTACTTGCAGAGGCTGTCCTCAAACCTGTGATCCTCCTGTCTCAGTCTCCCAAGTACTGGGATTACAGGCATGCACCACCGCACTGGGCTGAGAAAATGTTTTCATATTGCTGTTAGAAGCATAAAGTTTAAAAAAACAAAATTTAAAAATGTATACAAGCATGCTTTTTTACTTATTTTTATTTTTTAGTACTGGGGATTGAAAGCCTAGGGGCATTCTACCTCCAAGCTACACCCCCAGCCCTATTTTTTTATTTTTAATTTTGAAACAGGGTTTCACTAAATTGCTGAGGCTGACCTCAAACTTGTGATCCTCCTTTGTTAGCCTCCCAAGTACTGGGATTGCAGGCATGTACCCCCACCCACACCCAGCTTGCATGCATGCTTTTTTATTCAACTATTATACTTAAAGAAATTAATCTAAGGAAATATTCAAGAATGATCCAGGCCGGGTGTGATGGCGCACGCTTGTAATCCGGGTTCGCGGCCAGCCTCAGCTACTTAGTGAGGCCCTCCACAACTTTGTGAAACTCGGTTTCAAAATAAAGTATAAAAAAAATAGGGCCGGGGGTGTAGCTCGGAGATAGAACGCCCCTGGGTTCAATCCCCAGTATCACAAAAAAAAAAAAAAGAATGATCCACCAGATTTTAACACTGTTATTTATGATGTGGAACCAACAGAAACAATGATAACATCTAGCAGCAGGAAGTTAATTAAATTATGACAATCCAGATTGTAGAATATGTTGCCCATAAAATGAGAGTATTTAATGATATAGAAAATTTCATACTAGGTGAAAAAGTTACAAAACAGCATGCATAATAAGCCCTATTTTTATTTCTAAAATATAATCATGCAGAGAAATAAAAGAATGTGCATAAAGATGTTATCAATGCTATCTTTAGGTGGGGAAATTTTTTTATATTTAGACTCTGATTTTTAAAAATAATAGTGAATTATATTCATGCTTGGAAAACAATGCCATTAGAAAAATTAAGTAGCTCAGTAGATTAGTTCAGTGGTACAATGGTCCTTACAAAGGAACCATTTTTTGCTAGCAGTCAACCAAAAAGCAGACTTCCCCACACTTAGTAACTGTTTTACAAATGTTTGATGGATGGATCAACAGAATGAAAAATGGCCTCACTTATTGTACTAGCCATTCTCAACTAAGGAATATCCAAATCCTCTGCTAATTAGGAGCTTTAAAAAGTCGCCATCTTTGGGTGAGGGACATTCAGATCAACCCTGTGTGAGGGTGCCCTCTGGTGGTTTCACCAATAAATTTTTTTTATCAATTTGAGGCATGTTAATCATCTACCTTATCCATGGAAATACAAAAACTGGGTTGTTTTTCATGAAGCTAAATTTATTCCATGTATGTATATATGTATGTATGTATGTATGTATGTATGTATTTAAGTACTGGGGATTAAAACTAGTGGCATTCTATCTCTGAGCTACACCCCCAGCCCTTTATAATTTATTATTATTTTTTTTTTGTACTGGGGATTGAACCCAGGAGTGGTCTACCTCTCAGGTAGATCCCTAGCCCTATTTTTTTAATTTTGAAACAGGGTCACGCTAAATTGCTGAGAGTCTTGCTGAATTGCTGAGTCTGGCCTCCCACTTGCAATCCTCCTGTCTCAGTCTCCCAAGTACTGGGATTGCAGGTGTACACTACCACACCCAGTTTAAATCTATTCAATTTATAGGACCAGCCCACTTTAGGTAATTCTTTTTTTTTTTTTTTTTTTTTTTTGCAGTACCGGGGATTGAACCCAGGGGCGTTCTACCTCCAAGCTACACCCCCGGCCCTATTTTTTATCCTTTATTTTGAAACCGGGTCTCACGAAGTTGCAGAGGGCCTCACTAAGTAGCTGAGGCTGGCCGTGAACCTGGATCTTCCGGTCTCCGCCTCCCAAGTACTGGGATTACAAGCCTGCGCCACCACAGCCGGCATAGGTAATTCTTAAGTGTCTGCTAAAACAAGTAAGTGGACATTTCACTGAAATGTTAGTGATAGTGGATAAAAGGTTTCTAAGTCCAGGGTGGGGGTAGGAGAAACAAGGAGAAGTGATTCTGGTGATGGAATGTTTTTATTCAGCGAAACTAAAAATCAGCAAATCCATGAGAACCAAAATTCCAGGAACTACAGTGTTAAATCTATATTTCCAACACAATAAAGTGAAAATTAATTTTCTAAAACACGGACATATGAGTCTGTGGTTTGGGCATCATGGAGTTGAATAATCACGGTTTAGTAGATCTTTGTACTTAAAAGAAAATTTTTCTCACTTTATTTTGGTTTCAATTTTATTCTTTCTACATTTATAACATATTTTGATCTTTGTAAAATTTTGGACATTAATCAACCTGAAAAATAAACTAACCATTTTGCAAAGATAAATCATCATCACAGATGATGAATACTTCAGATTATCAGGCTTATATCAAACTTGGTTTTTTAATCTTCCCCCAAAATTAATATTAATGAAAAACAAACCACTTAAAAACACTTCCTTTGGGTAACAGAGGGTCACCATTATAAATTATTTCCTTTATTCTTTCCTAGTCACTATTCTTTACATTTTACTGGCCCCACAGACCTTCAGCTAAAATTTCCTTACTAAAATAAACAACAGACTCTGAATGAGTTATTTTTTCACATCCACTTTATAAATATCACAAATACAGCCGGGCATGGTGGCGCATGCTTATAATCCCAGTACTTGGGAGCCAGTCTCAGCTACTTAGTGAGGCCCTCTGCAACTTAGTGAGACCCTGTTTCAAAATAAAGAATTAAAAATAGGGCTGGGGAGCCGGGCGTGGTGGCGCATGCTTGTAATCCCAGTACTTTGGGAGGCGGAGACAGGAGGACCTGGGTTCGCGGCCAGCCTCAGCTCGCTCTCTCTCTCTCTCTCTCTCTCTCTCTCCTTAGTGAGGCCCTCCGCAACTTCGTGAGACCCGGTTTCAAAATAAAGCATAAAAAATAGGGCCAGGGGCGTAGCGGAGGTAGAACGCCCCTGCGTTCAATCCCCGGTACCGCAAAAAAAAAAAAAAAAATAGGGCTGGGGGTGTAGCTTGGAGGTAGAATGCCCCTGGGTTCAATCCCCAGTACCACATAAAATAAATAAATAAATAAACATCACAAATACTTTGTAATATAAATCTGAATAAAGTACCTTCCTGCCTTCCTAAAAGATTCCTCACCTGCTAAACATAAATCAGAAAGGCAACAATGCTATTAAAGATCATACGTGAGCCAGGGGTGGTGGTGTGTGTCTATAATCCTAGTGCTTGGGAGGTTGAGACAGTAGGATCGCAGGTTCAAGGACAGCTTCAGCAACCTAGCGATACTCTGTTTCAAAACAAAACAAAACAAAAAAAAAAAGAAAAGAAAAAGAACTGGGGGTGTAGCTCAGAGGTAGAATGCCCCTGAGTTCAATCCCTACTACCATATAAAAAGATCGTATGTGGCCGGGCATGGTAGCACATGCCTGTAATCCCAGTACTTAGGAGGCTGAGACCTTAAGGTTGCTGAGGCCAGCTTCAGCAACTCGGTGAGGCCTTCAGCAACTTAGTAACACCCTGATTAAAAATAAAAAAATAAAATAGGGCTGGGGGTGTAGCTCAGAGGTAGAATGCCCCTGGGTTCAATCCCCAGTACCACAACACACACACACACATACACGATCATATGTGTATGGATTAATACACATTGCCATAACACTAATTTGATGAAACTTTTTTATTTTTGTTTTTTTATGGTGCTGGGATTGACCACGGGCATTTCTACCTCTGAGCTATACCTCCAGTTGTATTTTATTTTTTATTTGGAAACAGGGTCTCCCTAAGTTGCTGAGGCTGTGTTATGATTAGCTATAGAATGTCCCCCTGAAGAACTTATTTATTAATGTTCAGAGTAATTAGGTCATGAGGACTGTAATTTCATTCATGAATAAATCACTGTAATGAATTTACTGGGCAGTAACTTGAGCAGGTAGGGTGTGGCTGGAGGAGGTGGATCCCTGGGGGTGCAGTCTTGGGAATTATATATGGTTCCTCCTCCCCTTGCTTGCTCTCTTGCTTCCAGCCTCCATGATGTGAGAGCAGAGCCTCACTCTCTCTCTCTGCTTTCTGCTGCCAAGCTCTGAGCTCCAGACCCTGGCCTCACATGGACTGAATCTGGAATCTTTAAAAAACTGTGAGCAAATAAATCCTCCTTCCTGTAAATTGTGATCAATTGCTTTGGATTATACCAGTGAGAATATTGACTGAGACAGAAATCATTAACAGAGAAGTGGGGTTGTTGCTATATCTAAGTCTGACCATGTGTTTCATGAGTCTTTGGAACTGGTTTGTGAGAGGAAGTTGAAGGGCCAGAATGTGGCTAGAAAGGCAGATGGTAGAGACTGTGCTCAGGAGATTTTGGAGGGCAAAGAGGACTCCATAGGAAAATGGAGAAAAGGCCACATGTGTTATATTCTGGCAAAGAACTTATTGGCATTTTGCCTGTGTCCTAAGGCCAGATTTAAAGATGATGGACCGACTAAACTGGCAGAGGAAACTGCAAAACAGCAAAGTATCCATCCAAACTGCCTTATGGATATTGATGTCCTCATCCAGTGAGTTGTACACGGAATTTTGGAAACAGAAAGCAAAGCAGAGAGACTTGCAGTTTGGCCAGAAAGCATGTGTAAAGCTGGGGTCCTGAGAGATGGTATCCTGAAAGAAAGTAAGTGGCTGAAGGGAGGTCCACTGTTTTGCATAGGAACAAAGAAAGGAATGTGGTTGGGGCAGTTCAAGCCCAAGTGTGAAATCAAGGAAACAAGGGCCAAGCAAGGGGTGGCTATGATTGAAAAGGGCCCAGTGAGTCAGGGGTAGTGGCACACACTCATCATTCCAGTATTTAGGAGGCTGAGACAGGAGGATCACAGGTTCAAAGCCAGCCTCTGCAATTTAGCGAGACCATTTCCAAATAAGAAATAAAATCAGGCTAAGGGTGTAGCTTGTAGGTAGAATGCCTCTGGGTTCAATCCCCAGTACCAAAAAAAAAAAAAAAAAAAAAAAGAAGAAAGAAAGAAAAAAGAAAAAGAAAAGGGCCCAGCAGCAGTGATTGAAAAGGACGTGACTACATTTGCTGCTGGTGGTGGATTTTGGCAGGCACATAATGCTGGTTTTGCTGGAAAAAGGGGGTCATGAAGTCTTCCCCCCAGATTTCAAAGGAAGGCCTGGGAAGCCAGGCAACATGATAGCCTGACAGGGCCAGAATCCCTGTGAGCAGGCCCAGATGGGGCAATTTGTGAAGCTGTGAGGGTGAAGCCAAGGTTGCAAGAAAAACCCCTGTAATTTAGAGATGCCAGAAACGTGATGAGGAAAGGCTGCAAGCTGTGAGCCATGGATCCAGGCTGGGAGAGCCATTACACTGCCCATTGTAATCAACCAGGCCACAGGGGTGGGGCCGCCAAGGCCCCTTGGAGATCGCTTCTCACTGCTGTGTGCCCTGACACCAAATACTGAGCTGCAGGATCAAATGCTAGCCCTGCTGGATTTCCAGTTTGGTCCCATTCCTTCTTTCAGGGGTCTTACTTCTCCCTTTTGAAATGCAAATGCTTACTCTGTGTCATTGTACATTGGATACATGTAACTTGCTTTTTATTTTCTTTCACAGGAGCTCACAGCCAAGAGTTCACTTTGAGTCTCAGAGAAGACTTTGGAGATTGTGAATTTTGAGAGATGCTGGAACTGTTAAAGACTTTGGGAACATTTGGAGATGAACTAACTGCATTTTGCATTCTGAACTGGGCGTGAGCTCTTCAGGGACCAGGGGCAGAATGTTATGGTTAGGTATAGAATGTCCCCTGAAGGGCTCATTTATTAACGTTCAAAAGTAATTAAGTCATGAGGGCTGTAATCTCATCAGTGGATAAATCTATTGTAATAGATTTACTGGGCAGTAACTTGAACAGGTAGTGTGTGGCTGGAGGTGGGTCCCTGGGGGTGCAGCTGTGGGGATTACATATGGTCCCTCCTCCCCTTGCTTGCTCTCTGGCTTCCAGCCTCCATGATGTAAGAGTAGAGCCTCACTCTCTACGTTTTCTGCCACCATGCCTGAGCTCCAGACCCCGGCCTCACGTGGACTGAACCCGCAATGTCCAAATGACTGTGGGCAAATAAATCTTCCTTCCTCTAACTTGTGTGGTCAGTTGCTCTGGATTATAGCAGTGACAATGTTGACCTAGACAGGCTGGCTTTGAACCTGCGATCCTCCTGTCTCAGCCCCCCCAAGGACTGGGATTACAGGTATGCACCACCACACCCTGCTGGTGAAACACTATAACTGCAGAGCTACAGCTATTTGTGTTCTGAAGCTAGTATCATTTTTAAGACAGCCAAGAAAAAAGAAAAATCTCAAAACAAATTATATAGTATTCTTTGTAGAAAACTCTCTATAAAGTACATTTTTTTTTTTTGCGGTACCGGGGATTGAACCCAGGGGCGTTCTACCTCCGCGCTAAACCCCCGGCCCTATTTTTTATACTTTTGTTTTGAAACTGGGTCTCACGAAGTTGTGGAGGGCCTCACTAGGTAGAGAGTGAGAGAGAGAGAGAGAGAGAGAACTGAGGCTGGCTGCGAACCCGGATTCTCCGGTCTCTGCCTCCCAAAGTACTGGGATTACAAGCATGCGCCACCACACCTGGCTAGAAAGTACATTTTTGAGTGAAGGAAAACAACGCATTTGTCAGTGTAATGCTCTAAAGAAGAGCTTTGGAGCCTGACAGTTTGGATCCTGGCTCACCAATTTGCTAGGTGGAATTCAAGTCATTTAGTCTTATCTGTATGAGAATGATGCTACTTCTTAAAAGGAATATTGTGAGCCAGGCGTGGTGGCATACACCTATAACCCCAGTACTTGGGAGGCTGAGACAGGAGGCTTGAGGATTTGTGGCCAGCTCAGCAACTTAAGTGAAGCCCTCTGAAACTTAGTGAGACCCTGTTTCCAAATAAAAAATAAAACCAGGCTGGGGGTGTAGCTTGAAGGTAGAACGCCCCTGGATTCAATCCCCAGCACCACACACACACACAAAAAGGAATATTGTCAGAATTTAATAATGTATAGAAAGGGCCCAGCAGATAGTAGAAACTGATTAAAATATAATTAATTTAGCCAGGAGTGGTGGCACACACCTGTAATCCCAGTACTTGGGAGGCTGAGACTGGAGGATTGCAGATTCGAGAACAGCCTCAGCAAGTAGTGAGACTTTCATCAACCTAGCGAGACCCTGTTTCAAAATAAAAATAAAATAGGGCTGAGGGTGTAGCTTGTAGGTAGAATGCCCATGGGTTCAATGTCTAGTACCACATAAAAAATATATATTATTTCCTAGAAGCATTGGAAACACTAAAACATCTATTTTCTAGATGGACCCCATAAGTTTATTCTCAAAGGTAATTTAGAAATCCCTTCAGAAGGAGAAATATGCACATTTTATGAGCCATATTTATACTAAAAACATGTAAAAATACTTAATCATATTAGACACCTAAAAATAAATGGTAGATTTGAGTATCCTGAAAGGAAAATAAGATGAAGTAGGTTTCTCTAAATAAAAGTATTAAATCCAGAATTAACATATATAAAGAAATACATATCCTAATATATGAAAAACATTTTATTATTATTTTACTTTATAAAATATTAGTGAATACACCAGACTGCATTTTCTCAAATGGCAAATGAAGCACAGGATAACATTTCTCTTTGAACCTCAGTATCATCTGTCTTTCGGAGGATTCAGTTTCTTACGACGTCTGTGATACCTTGAAAAGAAGAAAATATCTCAGATAAGATTATTTTAGTAAAGGTCAATTACTTCTGATAGAAATCTTTTTTTTGACTGGGGATTGAATCCAGGAGCATTCTACCTTTGAGCTACACCCTTAACCCCTTCTTTTTTTAAATTTTGAAACAGGATCTTGCTAAGTTGCTGAGGCTGGCTTTGAACCTGCGATAACCTTGTTTCAGACTCGGAATTACGGGGCTTACAGGTATGCATTGGGAGTAAGATTAAAAGGAGAGAATTAACCGGAAAAGGGCAAATGGGAACTTTTTGGAGGGACAAAATACTGTATATTATGATTATGGTGGTAATTATAAAACTGTATATTTTGTCAATACTTACTGAATTATATACTTAAAATTGAGGATTTGTGTGTATGTGTAAAATATACCTAAAAAAAACTATTTAAGAAAAGATGCAGCTGGGCTTGGTGGCATATGCTTGTAATCCCAGTACTTGGGAGGCTGAGACAAGAGGACCAGAGGTTTGAGGCCAGCCTCATCAATTTAGTGAAGCCCTCAGCAACTTAGTAAGACCTGGTTTCAAAATAAAAAATATAAACTAGGGCTGGGGGTAAAGCTCAGAGGTAGAATGCCCCTGGATTCAATCCCTAGTACCAGAAAAAAAAAAAAGACAAAGCAAGCAAACTTCAAAAAGAGTGAGTTAAGAGGAAAACTGAGAAGCCAGGCGTGGTGGCGCACGCTTGTAATCCCAGTACTTTGGGAGGCGGAGACTGGAGGATCTGGGTTCGCGGCCAGCCTCAGATGTATGTATGTATGTATGTATGTATGTATGTATGATGTCTCTCTCTCTCTTTATATATATATATATATACACTTATATATATATATATATAAGTGTATATATATATACACTTATATATATATATATATATATATATAAGTGTATATATATATATATACACTTAGTGAGGCCCTCCGCAACTTTGTGAGACCTGGTTTCAAAATAAAGTATAAAAAATAGGGCCGGGGGTGTAGCGCGGAGGTA
>PVJS01055413.1:0-12649 GCA_004027185.1 Glis glis
CTCGCATGAACGACTCTGGGTCCAAGATTATTATTTTAATATCGGGGTCAGCTGGAGAGAAGGCAACTCAAAAATCTGCCTCTAGCAGCCGGTGCTCTGCCTTTATTGAAAGTTTAGACAAAGTCTCATAAAAACAACTAAACACAGAAACCAGCGAGTATCACAGGTCCAGATAAAGAGAGGCAGCAAGGTTGGGTCATAAAACAATTGAGGGGAAGGAGGAGTTAAACATTACTAGTAGATGGAGAAGACATCAAAATCCACCCGCTGTCGATCCCATCAGGTCCCAGGGAATTTGTCCATTTGCAGACAGATTCCACTCGACCAGGCACTGTGTACACAGCCGAGTTGGTCCATGATGTTAATCTCAATGTGTGGTCCTAAGATGGCCCTCAACAAAAGGCGTCTTTAGTGTTGACAAGATATCAACGTCAGAGAGGCAAATAAGGCATTTGAAAACATTGTTTGAATAAAACAGGAGAGAAAATTATTTTATAAACAATTTTTAATGAAAAGAGCATTTCTTTTTTCTTTCTTTTTCATTTTTAATACTGGGAATTGAACCCAGGAGCATTGTACCTCTGAGCTACACCCCCAGCTTTATTTTTATTTTAAAATAGGGTCTCCCTAAGTTGCTGAGGGTGTTGCTAAGTTACTGAGTTGGCCTGGAACCTATGATCCTCTTGTCTCTGCCTCCGAAGTACTAGGATTACAGGTGTGTGCCACCATGCCAGGCTATTGATTTTCTTTAAAAAATTATTTACAAGGCCAGGCATGGTGGCACACGCTTGTAATCCCAGTACTTGGGAGGCTGAGACAGGAGGATCGTAGGTTCACGGCTAGCCTCAGCTACTTAGTGAGGCCCTCTGCAACTTAGTGAGACCCTGTTTCAAAATAAAGAATAAAAATAGGACTGGGGGTATTGCTTGGAGGTAGAATGCCCCTGGCTTCAATCCCCGGTACCGCTAAAAAAAAATTATTTACAGCCACACGTGGTGGTGCACACTTGTAATCCCAGTACTTGGGAGGTAGAGACAGGAGGATCACAGGTTCGCGGCCAACCTCAGCAACTTTGCAAGGTCTTCTGCAACTTAGTGAGACCCAGTTTCAAAAATAAAAATAAAATAGGGCTGGGGGTGTAGCTCAGAGGTAGAATGCCCCTGGGTTCCACCCCCAGTGAGACACATACACACAAACACATTATTTACAAAATTGGGCACTCAGTACATGGAGGACACAGAGGTGACATTGCAGGCCAGGCGCCAGCGTGAATGAAGCGCCCAGCATGAAAGAATCTGCGTTCTTCCGACTCGGATGGGAGCCTTGAGCAGATGTGGGTGTGTTGGCACGGATGTGAGTTAAAAAAGAATATCAAAGACAAAGAGTAGTGCTACAGACAGGTTTATTTAGGGGAAAACAAATACACATTCAGAAAGAATGGGGGCAGAGAGAGAGAGACAGAGAGACACCACCCTCTGGGGGAGCAAGCTCTTCTTTTATGGGAAAGTTTGTAAATGGTGAGCCAGTGGGTGGAAATGGCGAGCAGGTGAGGGGCTGAGCTCGATTCTTGCTCCTGTAGCGTGGAGCAGGTGATGGTGTTCTGG
The DNA here is from genome assembly GCA_004027185.1 of Glis glis. NCBI lineage: Eukaryota > Metazoa > Chordata > Mammalia > Rodentia > Gliridae > Glis > Glis glis. Next base: position 1,605 of record PVJS01055413.1, read on the forward strand.
TTGCTCTCAGCATCTTCAGGCAGATGGCATCTGGTTGATGGATAGCACTTAGGCTATTTCCATATCATTGGACTTTGGATAATACCTTTCCCAAGACTTCTTCTGACTCGTCTAAAGTATATTCTGTAAACCGAGAAAATATATAGGCTCCAATTAACTGGACTTATAGTGCTCTAAGATTTACCGGACCTTTTAAGAATATAGGCTTGGCTAGGCCTGGTAGTACACACCTGTAATCCCAGTACTGGGGAGGCTGAGACAGGAGGATTGCAGGTTTAAGGCCAGCCTCAGCAACACAGACCCTCAGCAACCTAGCAAGACCCTGTTTCAAAACTAAAAAAAGGCTTGGGGTGTAGTGCAGAGGTAGAATGCCCCTGGGTTCAATCCCCAGCACCACAGGAAAAAAACAAATAGAATTTAGGGTTGGCTAGGCATGGTGGTGCACACCTGTAATCCCAGTACTGGGGAGGCTGAGACAGGAGGATTGCAGGTTTAAGGGCAGCCTCAGCAACATAGACCCTCAGCAACCTAGCAAGACCCTGTTTCAAAACAAAAAAAAAAGGCTTGGGGTGTAGTGCAGAGGTAGAATGCTGGTTCAATCCCCAGCACCACAGGAAAAAAACAAATGGAATTTAGGGTTGGAGGAAAAGGGGCCCTCAGAGTGAAGGGGAGGGTGATCATGGAGTTTTTATTATTTTATTTTATTTTTTGGTACTGGGGATTGAACCCAGAGGCATTTCTACCTTCAAGCTACAACCTCAGCCTGATTCTATTTCTTATTTGGAAACAGGGTCTCACTAGGTTGATGAGAGTCTCACTACTTGCTCAGGCTGTCCTAAAACCTCTGAAACTTCTGTCTCAGCCTCCCAAGTACTGGGATTACGGATGTGCACCACACATCCGGCATGGCGTTTTTAGATTTAAAGCTACATTCCCTCTTTTTTTCCTGTCTCCTTTGTACCTCATTTCCCTTCTCCGTGTGTGTGTGTGTGTGTGTGTGTGTGTGTGTGTGTGTGTGTGTTACTGGGGATTGAACTCAGAGGCATTCTACCTCTGAGCTACACCCTCAGCCCTATTTTATTTTTTATTTTGAAACAGGGTCTTACTAAGTTGCTGAGAGTCTTGCTAAGTTGCTGAGGCTGGCTGCAGACCTGTGATCCTCCTGTCCCAGCCTCCCAGGTACTGGAAGTACAGGCGTGCGTCACAGCCCCGGGCTTCCCCTCTCCCTTTGATACTTGGCACACAGTTCCCCTTTCCCCCCACCTCAGCAAGGCACCACAGTGGGGACCGCCATGTTGGAGAAGTGGTCAGTGGTCAGCCATGGGGGACCTAGAATGATAATGTCATACAGTGAGGCTATAGACAGATTCCAGACAGCGGAGGGACAGGGCCAGTACAAGTTGGGCAGCCACAGGTTGCTGGGAGTCTGGGTGAAAGGGCAGGAGCGCAGCTTTGCCTGCCACCTGGGAACCGTTGGGAGGCCTGGCTGGGGGAGGCCCGCAGAGGCTGGAAGGCTGGAAGGCTGGGGTTTGTGCGCCCGTGGATTTGGTGGGGATGCAGAGGACACGGGGAGGCTGGCTCCAAGTGTCTGGTCTGGATGTGGATGGACGAGCAGATGAAAGGACTCAAGGAGGAGAAGTCGAGTGCTCGTCTGAACAGGCAGAGTTGGCCAGCTGGCCTTCACCACTGCGTGGAAGTTATAGATGATCATGTCGGGTCAACCTCAACCGGAACTGAGGTCAGCTGCCTGAAAGCCATGGATTGCTCTGAGTCCTAGCAGAGGTTGGCTTCCCATTCGCTGGTCACACGGGAGATGGGGATACTGGCAGTAGGCGATGGGAAGCTGCAGCCCCTGAGATTCATGCCACTGCAGTACTGTGATTCTGTGTGACACGTGGAGCAGTGGGGATGTACACTCTGTCTGCTGACAGAGATTCTGCAGGGACAAACTATTGAACCTGGTGTCTAAAAACGTATAAGTGGTGGTGCACACCTGTAATCCCAGTACTTGGGAGGCTGAGACAGGAGGAGTGCAAATTTGAGGCCAGTATCAGCAACTTAGCCAGACCCTGAGCAACTTAGCAAGATGCTGTTTCAAAATAAAATATAAAATATAAAGTGGGCTGGGGTGTAGCTTGGAGGTAGAATGTCCCTGGGTTCTAGTTCCAGCACCAAACCAACCAACCAAACAAACAAAACACCCACCTTACAAGTTGGGGAAATCTCTCTCTCCCTCTTTGTCTTCCTCCCTCACAAGTCAGCGACTGCCTTTAAAGGTGGTGGGTTTAGACTCTTGGGCCAGGGAGAATGCTTTCCATCCATAAATCTTAGGGTTCCAGCCAGAAAATTGGGATCTCATCTACCTTGCAGAATGGTTGTGGGGAGTAAATGAGATGATAATTTGCATGATAATTTGTAAAATGTTCACCGCCTGCCCCCCAGAGATACTCAGTAAACCATGCCCTCCCTCTTGCTCTGCACACTGGGAGGGTGTCGTCTCACCTTCTGCGGGATGGCAGAGTCTTACTGACCTGTGGTCTGGTTTAGATTGAGAAACACTGCTTCCAGGCCATGCCTCCTATGTTATAGCTGACTAATGAAAGCCCAGAGAGTGATGTCACCCACGTGAGCTCACACAGGTGTCCAGAGCCAGGCCTCTCATTGCAAGGCCCTAGCACATAGTGTGGGCTCTGGAGGGATTCAGCTCGCCTGTCAATGCACAAGAACCCATAGCTAAGAAGGTCAGAGCACTCTCCTCTCTCTCTTCCCCCAGCCCCTTGGTAAAGCTGAATGAAAAGACTCATTGTCCCTCTGAGAGGAGAAAATAGCTAAGATAAAAGTTAGAGCCTTTGTATTATTTTAAAATATTCTTTCCATGCCCCCAAATGCTTCATGGAATCTATTCAGATTGAGTTAACCTCTATCTCTCAGCACAGTTGTTCTCGTTTGCTCATATTCCGAAAGCACTGGTCACAAATGTCATTCCATTTTCCTGTTAGACATGGTTCCTGTTCTTCAAATGGTGGCAGCTGTAAATGTCCAACTGAGAAATGACCACTGAGATGGGCGCATGTGTTGACTTATTTTTCTCTTGTTTCCCTGCCCTTGTAGTTTTAAAGAAAACCTATCTTCTCTGACAGTAATATTACCATACTGGTTTTATTTTTATTTATTTATTTATTTTTGCAGTACCGGGGATTGAGCCCAGGAGCATTCTACCTCTGAGCTACGCCCCCAGCCCTATTTTTTATTCTTTCTTTTGAAACAGGGTCTCACTAAGTTGCGGAGGGCCTCACTAAGTAGCTGAGGCTGGCCACGAACCTGCGATCCTCCTATCTCAGCCTCCCAAGTACTGGGATTACAAGCGTGCACTACCACGCCTGGCTACCATACTGGTTTTATGTTGGTATCTGTATAGTATTCTTTTCCCCCTTCCCTATTTTTTAATAGCTTTTTGAACGTTTAACCCACAAACCATAAAATTCATCTTTTTTTTTTGGTGGCACTAGAGATTGAGTTTTGAAACAGGGTATCACTAGGTTGCTGAGAGTGTCTCACTACTGCTGAGGCTGTCCTTGAACCTATGATCCTCCTGCCTCAGCCTCCCAAGTACTGGGATTACAGGCGTGGGCTACCACACCTGGCTAAAATTAATCAATTTAAGTGTACAATGAGTTTTGACAAACGGATAGCTCCACCATTATCATGATGTAAACATTTCCATCACCTCCCAAACATCCCCCACATCCGATTTCCTTTTGTGCCCTTACCCCTGGAACCACTGATCTGCTTTACAGTTAAGCCTATTTATTTTTGTGGCACTGGGGATTGAACCCAGGGGCATTCTACCTCTGAGCTACACCCCCAGTCCTATTTTATTTTATTTTATTTATTTATTTATTTTTTTTTGCGGTACCGGGGATTGAACCCAGGGGCGTTTTACCTCCGAGCTACACCCCCAGTCCTATTTTTAATACTTTATTTTGAAACCGGGTCTCTCGAAGTTGCGGGGGGCCTCACTAAGTAGCTGAGGCTGGCTGCGAACCCGGATCCTCCGGTCTCAGCCTCCCAAGTACTGGGATTACAAGCGTGCGCCACCACGCCCGGCTCTATTTTATTTTTTATTTGGAAACAGGGTCTTGCTAAATTGCAGAAGGCTTTACATAATTGCTGAGGCTGGCTGCAAACCTGCAATCCTCCTGTCTCAGCCTCCCAAGTACTGGGATTATAGGTGTGCACCACCACGCCTGACTAGTTTTGCCCTTTATTGAATGCCATATAAATAGACTAGTTCAGCACATAGTCTTTTTTTGCCTGGCTACTTCTACTCGGCATAATTATTTTGAGATTCTTCTAGTAGATCGTTCCCTAATTGCGGAGTAGGATTCCATTGTATGGATATACCATAATTTGTTTATCCATTGATGGACATTTGGGTTGATTTCAGTTTTTAGCTATTGTAAATAAAGCTTCTGGGAACTTCTGAGTGCAAGTCTTTGTGTGGATGTGTTTTCTTATCTTTTGGGTAAATACCTAGGATGAGGGTTGCTGGTCAGGAGACAAAACATGTTTGTCTAGGACTGAAGTATTTCCCAAGGGTGGGACTTTTGACTTTCAGTGCTACGGCATGGGTAGTCCTGGGTGAACAGGGACAGCTGGTCACTCTGCACTGTCCCTTGGCAAGGGTCTGTTTAACTTTACAACAAGCTGCCACATTCTTTTCCAAAGTGGCCTCTCTGCTTTGCATTCTTACCAATGTATGAAGGTTCCAGTTTCTTCACATTCTTGACAACACTCGATTATATCAGTATTTGAAGTTTTTGCTGTTCTGGTGGCTTTGTTGTGGTACCTTGTTATGGTTTTAATTTGTATTTTTCTAATGACTAAGGGTGTTGAACGTCTTTTTTATGTTTGTCATCCAAAATCTTCTTTGGTGATGGGAGTCTTCAAATATTTTGCATCTTTTCTTTCTTTTTTTTTTTTTTTGCAGTACCAGGGATTGAACCCAGGGGCGTTCTACCTCCGCGCTACACCCCCAGCCCTATTTTTTATACTTTATTTTGAAACCAGGTCTCATGAAGTTGCAGAGGGCCTCACTAAGTAGCTAGCTGAGGCTGGCCGCTAACCCGGATCCTCCGGTCTCAGCCTCCCAAGTACTGGGATTACAAGCGTGGGCCACCATGCCCAGCTATTTTGCATCTTTTCAAATGGGTTGTTTGTCTTTTTCTTATTGAGTTATAAGGGTTTATACAATCTGGATATAATTTATTTATATTTGTTTTGCAAATATTCTCTACCAGTTTGTGGCTTGCCATGCCATTGCATTGTGAAAAAAAGAAAGTTTTAAATACTTTAGGTTATTAATGCATATTTAAAACTAGTGAATTTTGTGTCACTGTTTTATTACAATATTCATAAATAAGCATAAAAGTTAATGCACACCAAGTGGCTTGGTATGACAAAATTAACAATGTATACTTTCTATTAACTGGCTTGAATGTACAATGATAATAATAATAATAAGAGCAAATAGCTAACACTTATTCAGCACTTACTATGTGCCAGGCACTGGTTTAAGTACTACGTGCATGTCTATATATTATATTATAATGTATATAAACGGACTTAATCCATACAACAACAAGGTCTATTGTTATCCCTGATTTAAAGATGAGGAAACTGAGACAAAAAGAGGTAAATAGTAGCCAGGCATGGTGGTGCATACCTGTAATCCCAATACTTGGGAAGCTGAGACAGGAGGATCTCAGGTTTGAGGCCGGCCTCAGCAACTTAACGAGTCCCTCAGCAACTAAATGAGAGCCTGTTTCAAAATAAAAAATAAAAAGGGCTGGGGGTGTAGCTTGGAGGTAGAATGCCCCTGGGCTCAAAAAAGAAAAAGAGAGAGAGAGATAAATAATTTACCCAAACTGGGCATGGTGGCGCACACTTGTAATCCCAGTACTTGGGAGACTGAGACAAGAGGATCGCAGATTTGAGGACAACCTTAGCAAGTAGTGAGACTTATCAACCTAGTGAGACCCTGATTCAAAATAAAAATAAAATAGGACTGGGGGTGTAGCTCAGAGGTAGAATGCCCCTGGGTTCAATCCCCAGTACCAAAAAACACAAAACAAAACTTGCCCAGGTTAGACAGAAGTATTTTATTTTGTTTATTTTTAGCTCCCTACCTTTCACTCCGCCTTGGTACCTTTTGCCTAGCAATGGTGCTTGGAAATGCAAACACTTCTTGGAATCCACAGTAACACAGCCACATGTAATGGTGTTTGTTTTTTTGGAAGTAGTAATTATCTACCACATCCTATTCTAAGTGTGTGATATAAATGCAAATGTAACAGGAAGGAAAGGGGGCCTTGGGAGCATGCTGGATACATGTGGAAAGAAGTAAACTTGGACTTTGTATTTGCTCAGATTGGAGAGAGGGGAATAGCATTAAAGTAATAAGTCACATATAAATGATGTCATACTCTTACAGTATCATATAAGATCGGGTCACGAATTCCAAGGAAGCTTAAAAGTAAATAATAGACTTAAGATCAGAGAGGGAGGCAAGCTACTCTGTTTTCTTCCTTTTTCTCAGAAAAGAATTTCAGGGTTGAAATTGTGAAAAGTTCCAATTAGTAGAGTGTAATTTCTTTATGGGGGGCTGTAGTCCTCTGTAGTGAGCCGGTGGGTTCTGGAGCTTCACCCCATACTAGGCCCATGATCTTGGCCAAATTACTTCTCTGAGTTACTGTAAGAATTAAATCACTTAGGACTTTTAAAGCACTTGGCCCAGTGCCTGGCACGTAGTAAGTGCTGGATAAACGTTCACTACTTTTAGCATAATTTTAATGCAGAGTAAAATGTTAACTGGCTCCATACAACACGTGTGAAAAACAGTGGACTTCCAGAGTGGACAGGCAGAGGTTCATCACCAGGTCAATTCCTGAAAGCGATTTGCTGGAATTCTTCAGTTTCTTTTTCTTTCTTTCTTTCTTTCTTTCTTTCTTTCTTTCTTTCTTTCTTTCTTTCTCTCTCTCTCTCTCTCTCTCTCCCTCCCTCCCTCCCTCCCTCCCTCCCTCCCTCCCTCCCTTCTTTCTTTCTTTCTTTCTTTCTTTCTTTCTTTCTTTCTTGTTTTGGGAACTGGTCCTTGCCCCACCCACCCTGCCCTGTCCCTGCCTCTGACAGTGAAGCAGCGATGACCTTTTATGAATTAGCCTCTGGGGCCTTGACTTTTAGCTAATTGAGTTTCCTGCTAATCAGTGTGCTGGAAAACTGGCCTGCTCACCCTGGGTTTGAATCTTGGCTCTGACACTTGCTAACTGTGTGTGACCTTGACCAAGCTACTTAACCTCCAGAGCCTTATGGGAGCATGGGAAGAATATTAGTTAATTGAATGAGTTAATACATGTAAGGCATTTTGAATAGTGCCAGGCACACCGACTCAGTCTAGTGCAGTCCAAGTCCTTTACCACTCTATCATGTTCCCTCTTAATAAATGGTGTAGGAGGCAGAGGCTGGAAGGCAGGGAGGCTGGGACTGGCCATGTAATGCTTGGGAAATTTATGTGTATTAATTTTTGCCATCTGCTATTAATAGACTAAAGGGATATTGTTACTTAGAATTCTCAAATATAATCCCATCCCTCCCTCCCTCCCTCCCTTCCTCCCTCCCTTCTTTCCACGGTGCTGGGGATTAAACCCAGGGGCATTCTACCTCTGAGCTATACCCCCAGCCCTAGTTTATTTTTTATTTAGAAACAGGGTCTTACTAAATTGCTGAGGCTGGTTTTGAACCTGCGATCCTCCTGTCCCAGCCACCCAAGTACTGGGATTACATGTGTGTGCAACATCTGGCTAGTTTTTTTTCAAATCCAAGACATAGAATATGCCTGTGATTAATTGATAATAAACATAATTGATAAAAAAAAAACTTTAAGAGCCGGGCGTGGTGGCGCACGCTTGTAATCCCAGTACTTTGGGAGGCGGAGACCGGAGGATCTGGGTTCGCGGCCAGCCTCAGCTCTCTCTCTCTCTCCCTGTCTCTCTCTCTACTTACTGAGGCCCTCCGCAACTTAGTGAGACCCGGTTTCAAAATAAAGTATAAAAAAATAGGGCCGGGGGCGTAGCGCGGAGGTAGAACGCCCCTGGGTTCAATCCCCGTACCGCAAAAAAACCCAAAACCAAAACCAAAACAACAACAACAACAACAACAACAACAACAACAAAAGCCCCTTTAAGATAGATTTTTCCCCCTCTAGTTTCCCGTTCAGTCTTCTGGTGATCAGTGGTGAAAAATTCCCACCACGCATGCTCTGCGCAGAGTTCCTGAGAAGAACCTACCGCTGAGCAGTTCGGAAGTTCTAAAAGACCAAACACACAAGTGGCATTTGGAGTACAAGTGGCGTGTTTGGGACCTGGAAGGGGGTGGGGGTTGGTGGGTCTGCAAGCACCCAGAGTTCAGGGACACCCAGACATCTCACCGGCCTCTCCTGTGTTGTGTATCGAAGCTTTGTCCCTCGTCCTCCCGTTGAAAATGGAGACGATGCTGGCGGGCTGCTTGCTGCTGCTCCTGGGACAGATCCTCCTCCTCCCCACTGCGGCCAGAGAGAAGCCACACGCCAGGCCCCTCTCCAGAGGCAGACACACTCGGACCCACCCCCAGACAGCCCTCCTGGGTGAGTGACACACGGGACCAGCCGAAGCCCCGACAGGGTGGTGGAGGGAGGGCCTGACCAGGGGTGCGGGCAGAGGCCAGCTCTCCTGTCCCTGGGTCCTCCCTTTGCGGTCCTAGGAAGGGGGATCTGGTGGGTCAAGGGTGCATCTGACGCCTGGCAAATCCCTTCTATTTTAAAGCCTTCAGTTTAATCTGAGGTGTGTGACTTTTCTCCAATATGCAGGGTGAGATTTTTCATCGGAAAAGGTCCTTGTTGGACTTATCTGGACAACGGTGTTATGAGAAAGTTTTTATTAGACTTGCTCAGATAAATCGTGAATAATGCTTCCCTTCATGATAGCTTAGGAAAAAGCAGGAACAGGAGAGAGGTGGGGACCTTACGAGCTGAGGCAGATATTAGGAATGGAAAATATCAGGGCTCAGTTATTCCCAGCCCGTGAATATGTTTTCTTCAGAAAATGTCGTGAAACACATAGAACATAAGCAAATTGGCCTGTCTCAACATGGGCGCTGGCACTCCCAGAATGTGGAGGTGACAAGCAGGTCGGCCAATGGAAGAACCAGTTTTAGTACCAACCTGGGTCCAAGCCCTGCCTCTGTTAAACACCAGGTGTGTGTACTTAGACCATGTAGCCTTTCTGAGACTGCTTCCTCATCTATGAAATGAGGATGTGGGCCATTTTTGTGAGGAGCAAATGAGGTAATAATATGTAAATTGTAAGCAGGCAGCCAATGATGGCTTTCCCACAACTCTTGGTTCACAGAGAGATCTTTGAAATGATACTTTAAATGTATTGTGTGTTGGCCAGTTGTTAGAGTCTGACCCCTTATAAAAGGCTACTTAGGGAATTGCCCAGTGATCTGGTGACCTCAGCATCTAAAATTCCAGTCAGGGAATAAAGGGCCAACAGAGCCCTGTTTTGAGAGGCCATTGTCTTTACTGGTGTTGAGGAAATGATGGCATGACCCTAGTGATACTAGGTCTTCCATGTCTCCTGCCTGTCTCCTGAGAGTCCCTCTTCTACAGTGACATAAACTTAAGACTTCTGCCCATGTGAAAAGAACTGGGGAATGTTTAGTACATTGATTAAAGGGTGTGTGTGTGTGTGTGGTACTGGGGATTGAACCCATGGACGTTCTACCTCCAAGCTGCACCCCAGCCCTTTTTATTTTTGTTTTTTAATTTTTTTAGGGGGGGTACCAGGGATTGAACCCAGGGGCGTTCTACCTCCGAGCTACACCCCCAGCCCTATTTTTTATATTTTATTTTGAATCCGGGTCTCACGAAGTTGCGGAGGGCCTCACTAAGTAGCTGAGGCTGGCCGCGAACCCGGATCCTCCGGTCTCTGCCTCCCAAGTACTGGGATTACAAGCGTGTGCCACCACTCCCGGCTGTTTTTTAATTTTTGAAACAGGTTCTTGCTAGGTTGCTGAGAGTCTCACTAAGTTGCTGAGGCTTGCCTTGTCGGGGGCATCCATCGGTCTCTCGGGGCCAGCCAGAGAGAGAGAGAGACGCGAAGCTGATGGGGGAACAGACGCCGGACGGTTGAATAATCATACCTCCAACCGGGAGCCTAGTCTTGCAAGAACTCGTTTATTAGAAAGCCACATCTCTCTTTTATAGTAGAGGCAACATAGGAAGTTCGCAATGAGTAGGGTGTGGCACCATGCTCTCCTGGGATCTATCATAGGTAGAGGCGCCTGTCATCTGTGAGTACGGAAGGAGGTAACTACCTATCACAGCCCTCTTGAGGCTACCTCCGGGACTACCTGCGGGACCTCCCCCTGAGGAATTCGCCAGCACCATCTTTGCCATTAATATGCTGAATTACTGCCACGTGGGAGAGGCCCGGTACTCCAGAGCAGGCCTCTGCTAGTTCACCGGGCCCTTTCATGGCACCGAGTAAAGGGCCCCGCACTTCCCCGTTTCCTTTTATTCAAAGCCGACGGTCAAAACCTGGCTTAGGTGGTCCTGCTCGGGATTCAGAAGTTACCCGTCTTTGAGAAAGCCCAGAGCATGCTGGGATCTCTGTCTTAGGTGCATCTGACCCAGCAGATTCCTTACCCGTCATTGGTCATTGACCGGGCTGGGGTTTAATAATCGGGGCCCTCGTATTGATTGGCCAAACTCTGGTACCAGATCTCAATTTGATGGATTTAGATGGCATGAAGTGGCTTTTGTAGGAAGGAGGTTAGGGCATTAGAGCTTTAACCCATGAACCTCATCTCCCAAATATTGAACAACTTTATACAAGGCATTTATTTCATGTTCTAACCTACTATCTATATCTTCCTATATCCCTAACACTAAGGTAACATTCTTAGACAATCAATTAGCATAGGTGGCTGTCTGTACTTCTTGAGATAGA
>PVJS01055414.1:0-12657 GCA_004027185.1 Glis glis
GTACCGCAAAAAAAAAAAAAAAAAGAAAAGAATGAAATGTATCTTCTGTGTGGCACTGAGAACATCAGCAGTCAGTCGGAGGACCTTTGCATAGGTGGTTCTCTCTGCCTGGAACACTTGTCCAGCGCCCAGACCTCCCTCCGTTACTGATTCACCTCCTCATCCCCAGAGCTCAGCTCAAAGGCCACTTCCTTAGAGGATCTTTCCCTGGCTCCAGCAAGGAAGCCTTGCTGTACATTCCTACAGTACTGGATTTCTTTTCTTCTTGGTTCTGTTTGTAGTGATAATTGATTCGACTATGTGTTCAAAGTCTCTTCCCCACTAATCCAAGGTGGAGAGTGAGTCTGTGTTTGCTCACCATGCTGTCTCCTGCCTTTAGCAGTTTGTCTTATAGATCATTCCGCAAGTCCAGTAGGAGAGCTGGATGGATAAATAATGCAGGTAGAGGAAGAAGCAGGACAGTGAAAGGCTTGTTCTCTGTTCATTGTTTTCAAATGCTGGTGATGACCTAACCTAGCTTTGCAAATTGTCTTTATTCTGAGGAGGAAAAGTAGCATTTTTGGTCTTATCCTTAAGGAGAAGATCCAAGAAAAGATCAGGTCATTGGGATGGGATGGCAAATTGAGGAGAAAGCAGACCACTTTCATTGCTATTCTTAACTTCTAAAAAGAACTATATAAATCCACGCACAGTTGCACATGCCTGTAATCCCAGTACTTGGGAAGCTGAGAAAGGAGGATCGCAGATTCGAGACCAGTCTCAGCAACTTCGTGAGACCCTGTTTCAAAATAAAAAATAAAATAGGGCTGGCAGTGTAGCTCAGAGGTAGAATGCCCCTGGGTTCAATCCCCAGTACCAGAAAAAAAAGAAAAAAAAAAACTTTTAAGAAACTGGGAGAGCTGGGCATGGTGGTGCACGCTTGTAAGTCCAGTACTTGGGAGACTGAGACCGGAGGATCCGGTTCGTGGCCAGCTTCAGCTACTTAGTGAGGCCTCCGCAACTTAGTGAGACCCTGTTTCAAAATAAAGAATAAAAAATAGGGCTGGGGGTTAGAGGTACAATGCCTCTGGGTTCAATTCCCAGTACTGCAAAAAAAAAAAAAAAAAAGAAATGGGAATTTTGTGATACTTAGCTGAATAGTGGAAAGGTAGCGGGCTGAATAGTGTTACTCATGGTTCTTGAAATTAAAGTGTCAGTATTGTTTCACTTTCATTCTGCTTTATAGGTAAATGTTTGACTTCAAGTTGCAGTTTCAATCTCCTCTCTTTCAGACCTCAGACTCTCAATTTAACTGCTCTCAATGAAACTATCCTGATAGAAAATTTGGAAATATTTAGAAAGAACGGCTTTGATTTTGTCATCGATGAGAGCGGTAAGTTATTAATCAGGACTGTAGAGTTCTGTCTTTTTAGAGCTGGGAACAATCTCTGAGGTCATATATAGATCAATCTTTTTATTTTGTAAGAGGTAAAAAGGTTCCCCAAAAGAACATTGTCTGCCCTCCTTCAAATGTGTTATAAGTAGCACTCGAGTGAAACACGTTTCTCAAATAATGATTTTTTTTCTCAAAATTTTACTCTTTCAGCTCCAGTCACTGAAAGAGCTAAATTGATTTCCCTGCCAACTAGTAAAAACTGGACCTTTGGACCCCAAGATATAGATGAACTGATCTTTATGCTCAGTGACAGCCCTGGGGTCATGTGCCGGCCTTCCCGAGTCAGGCAGATGTTTGCCTCCAGAGCCTGTCGGAAGTCTGTAAGTAAAGAAAGCTCAGCTGCAGAGGCCTGGCGGCTCCGCTCGTGCCTGTGGTCTGAGGAAGGTCTCCGTTCCGTTCCTGATGGGGTCACCATTGTTTTACACCTTCATGATCACCATGGGTCATTTTGTATAGAGAGCCACATTGTCTCTGCCAATATAGCATACCAGCCAGCAGGACCGGGTTACCATTGTCTCTGTCAGTGTAGCATACCAGCCAGCAGGACCTCTTAACTCATACTATTGCTCCTTCCTTACTTCTGTTAAGCAGTGTTCTACTTTAGAGCTTTCGTTGAACCCAACACACTTAGCTCTGTATGCATCTTGTCTGTCCATGGACCTTATGAGTAATAACCTTTCTTGGCTGAGAATGGTGGCTGCTGCCAGGCCAAGAGGACACTATACAGCTCCCTTGGAGTTGTTCAGTCAGCAGGTGTTCCCCGGAGGTCCTGTGCATTCATTGTGCATGGTGTCCCTGCCACTGCTCAGATTGGTAGTGGAAAGTTGTAGCAAGGGCTGGGGTTAGTTTGATATCCAGGGTAAGTAAGTGACTCTGTGTCACCTGGCCACACTCCTTATTTATTTAGCAGCTAATCCTTGAGCCCCTACAGTGTGGCCCACCCTGTTCCAGGTGCAGGGACACAGGTAACAAGGCAGGTGAGGTCCTTGCCCACAGGAAGCTGATAGTTTGGTGGGGAAAAAGAAACAAAAATACACAACTCCTCTGATGCCAGTGAGTGCAGTAGAGAAATTCAGACAGCATGTCAGAGTAGGGAATGACGACAGAAGAACAAAGTGAACAGGTGAGATGGGTGGTCAGAAAAAGTCTGGCTGAGTTGCTACTTGAAAGGTGAGATGAGCAGGGTGTGGTAGCGCACACTTGTAATCCCAGTACTTGAGAGGCTGAGACCAGAGGATCCGGGTTCGCGGCCAGTCTCAGCTACTTAGTGAGGCCCTCTGCAACTTGGTGAGACCCTGTTTCAAATTAAGAATAAAAAATAGGGCTGGGGGTATAGCTCGGAGGTAGAATGCCCCTGGGTTCAATCCCCAGTACCGCAAAAAAAATTAAAAAAAGGAAGGTGAGATGGAACCCCCTTGGGTAAGAACTTTTCCAGATAGAAGAAAGAGCAGGTGCAAAGGCTCAGGCGTTTGCACAAGGCAGAGTGTGCCTGGAGGAGGACAGGTGAGAGTGGAGCAGTGTCTGGAGGTCAGGCCACACAGTCTCGCCAGTCATGGGAATCTGGGAGGAGTGTGCCTACGGAGAGAACGGCTGTGAGGGGTGCTGACCTGGTGACCTGGAGTGAGGAGGGGGCGGGACGGTAGCTTGGAAGCATCTGGGGAGTAGGTGGGTTAAGAGCTCTGCTGTAGACATGCTCTATGAAGCCACACCCATCTGACTTTGAGTGAGGTGTTTGAAAATAGCACGTATGTGAGTCTAGGGCTGAGGGGAAACATCAGGGCTATGGAGTGACACTCGTCTTGCTTCTCTGTTAAGTTGTTTATTGTCTGCCTCCAATGTTGCAGAGCCCTGCTGTGCCCCCAGCCCTAGGACTGTGCCGTACCACTGGGTACTTGGTATGCTGTAGGAGGAAGATGGCGATGGATGGGCTCATCCCCCTCCCGTCTCGCTCTGTTCCTCAGGGTCTCAGTGCATGCTGTGGCATCTGCCCCTCTCCACGTGCATGTTAGAGAGTGGCCGGGAGCATTTGAACAGAAACCTAAAGGAAGGAGGAAGTGACACTTGCAAAGATCTGGGGAAAGTGGGTCCCAGGCACAGGGACGGCCAGTTCCAGATCCCCAGGCAGGGGCTTGTTTCAGGGACTTGTGTGCGAGGAACAGGGTGTCAGTGTGGCTCGGGGGAGTGTGCATGCTAGGAAGTGCAGGCATAAAGCCCAGTGAGCACACAGCCGGCGTGGACCTGGGCTTTCACTCAGGTGAGAGGGGAGAGCAGGAAGGCAGCGAGTGATCTCACACACCTTTCACAATAAGCCCTGGCTGCTGAGCGGACAGCAGCTGGTGGGGCCGCTGCAGTTGCCCAGGTGGAGATGAGGGTGGCTGGAGCAGTTGTGGAGCTGCTGAGAGTCATAGGACTTTGTATAGGTGAGAGCGTCCTCTCAAGGAGAGCTGGCACAGCCGTGCCAGAGCCACGGAGGCCCAAACCCCCAGGAAGGCAGAGGACTGAGATGGCAGAAGGTGGGGTCTTTGCGGAAGGTTGTTCAGGCTTATTGTAGAAAGTACGTCTGAAGAGTATTCTAACTAAGACCTAGTAAAACTCTAAATCTTTGTCTCGTACTCAGGTCATGATTGGAACCGCTCTTAGCACAAGTGAGATGAAGAAGCTCATCACCCACATGGGTGAGATGGACCACCCCTGGAACTGCCCCCATGGAAGGCCGACCATGAGGCACATTGCCAATCTGGGCGTCCTTTCTCAGAACTGACACTTCTCGCATCCTAGAGTTACAGCTTTTATTGCAGATTTTATGTTTAAAAAGACAGGGTCTTAAGTAACATTTTTTGTTTGCTTCAAACTAACTTATTACTTAAAAAAAAGTACCAAATCCATTTAAAAATTATCTTAAGCTGTGTGGTCCTCTAGTCCCAGCTACCCAGGAGGGTGAGGCAGGAAGATCGTTTGAGCCCAGGAATTCAAGACCAGCCCGGGCAACATACAAGATCCTGTCTAAAAAAGGGGAAAAAAATCTGAGAACCTTTTTAAGCCATGTAAAACATTGCTTGCAACATGTTTTGTTCTGCATTTGTGTGTGTGTGTGTGTGTGCGCGCACGTGTGTGCGTGCACATGCCTGCACACACAGGCAAGAACATGCTTTATATAAATAACACTTTGGAAGTTACCCAGCCCTCAGGAGGATCGCAGGTTTGTGGTCAGCCTCAGCAACTTAGCAAGGTCCTCCACAGCTTAATGACACCCTGTTTCAAAATAAAAAAACAGGACTAAGGGTGTAGCTCAGAGGTGGAATGCCCCTGGGTTCAACCCCCAGTACCACGCACACACACAAAACCCAAGAGGGATTTTCTGTCCAACTAAAAGGAATGACTGGATGGGGCTGGGTTCATGATACATACTTTTTCCTCAGGGCAGCCAGGGTTTGGAAAGTGCTGGTCTAGGCAGGGGGAAAGAAAAGATTTTGATTTTTCTGTAACTTGATGCTGTGATTTGGTATCCTTGGGGTCTGAACTGTAGGTGTGTTTTCATGAAATCTCTCCCCAATTGAACTGTGCCAAAAATGGAAGTAAAAATACCCTCTGTGGAGTCCAAGTGGGGGTTGGGGTACAGTGATGACATGTATAGGCAACCCCACCGCCGCCCCATGCCCCAGACTGGCCTTCTGGGAAAAAGGCTTCCCAATTTTAGAGTTCCTTAGATGTAGCAAGACAGTAAAGTCATAGTTACTGCCATTCACTGTGTCAAGCTCTGTGCTGGTGCGCATCTGTAGGATGTCACTTAATATTCACAGGAATTGTGCATATTGGGAATTGTGGTAGGCATGATACCCCCCACACACACACACACACGAGTCCTAAACCTCAGAACTTGTGAAATGTCACCTTGCATGGCAAAAGGAACTCTACAGATGTGATTTGAAGATCATAGGATGGAGAGTATCCTGTACTGTCTGGGCCCAGTCCATCACATGAGTTCTTCAAAGCTGGTCACAGATACCACCTTGCTGATTTTAAAGATGGAGGAAGGGATGCAGGCAACTTCTAGAGGCCAGAAAAGACAAGGAAACGGATTTCCCTGGAGCCTCCAGAAGGAACCACCCTGTTGGACTAATTTACAGAACTGTAAGATAATAAATTTGTGTTGCTTCCGGCCACCAAGTTTGTGGTAATTTGTTTAAGGTAGCAATGGAAAACTAATGCCTGACGAAGAATCCTGAGAGAGGCCACGCATGGGCAATTAGAACCAGGAAAACCCAGGCCGGGCACACCCAGCTCCAGCCCCCTTTCCTCCTAGCCTCAAGGACCAGCAAGGGCAGAATGGGATACTCAGTAGACTTGCTTTGGCGGCCCCTTTAAGAGTGGGGGGCGGGGCTTGCGGCAACGCGGTTGCCTGGAGACCGATCTGGGTCCTGCACTGCGCTGCCTCGGGGCCTGGCCCAGCTCTGAAAGTTGGTTGGAGGTGATGAGTGTGCCCCAGGCCGGTCCTACACACGCAGCGCCCCCGGCCAGCTCCTTCCTCGCCTCCTGGCGCCCGAGCACGTGCGTTATGGGCAGGGGGGACTGAGGCGGGGCAGAGCCATGGTGGGACCCACACTCAGAGAAAACCCGGGTTTATAATGCTCTGCTTCCCAAGCCTAGGGGAATGGGGGACGTGAATAGGAAACACAGAAACGAAGTTGCTTTATTTGTAGTTTGAATTTCACAGAGGACCAGAAAGCGCAGAGTAAAGCCCTGTCCAAGTTGAGTGGTGAGGGCAGCTTGGGCTGGATCACTCAGGGACGGCTTTGCTGAGACAGTAATTGGGCCCTACAAAGGGCAATGGGAGTTTTGAAGGAGAGAGAAGCTTGGAGGTGGGGTTGAGCTGGCCAGTGGAGTGTCCAGAGGATGCCATCCAGGCAGAGCAGGCAAGGAGAGCCACCCCACCCTCCAGAGCACACGGGCAGGCACAGCGGTTACCTTGTGCCCCCGGACTCTGCTATGCTTCCTGCCTAATGGGCTAGGGCAAGTGCAACTATGGCTTTGGAGCCCTGCCCCGCAGCTCTGCAACCTGGCTGGGCAAGTTGTTTGCACATCCTTTCTCTGGCCTGGGATGGTGCTAAAGGCAGTCTGCAGGCAGTGATTCCAAGTTCAAAATAGGAAAGTGTCAGAATAATCACCCCATTGACTGGCTGCTGTATTTGGGGGATTTTTTCTGTGCACCATCTCATTTATTTTTTCTGTGCACCATCTTATTGTGAGACTAGGTAACTTTATTTCTATTTGACATCCCAGGCATAAGAAGGTTAAGCAACTGGCTTAAGCACACAGAGCTGGTAACATGATGCTGAAGCCTGATTCCAGCTGTTGAGCATTTTACAAGGCTGGCAAAGTATGAATCGACAGCCTGCAAGATCTTAAAGGTTGTGAGTCGTGTGTGGTGGCGCATGCCTATAATCCAAGTACTTGGGAGGCTGAGACAGGAGGATCACAGGTTTGAGGTCAGCCTCAGCAACTTAGCAAGACCCTCAGCAACTTAGCAAGACCCCATTTCAAAATAAAAAGGGCTGGGGGTGTAGCTCCAAGTTAGGATGCTTCTGGGTTCAATCCTCAGTACCAAAAAAAAAAAAAAGATTTTAGAGGCTAGGTGGTCATTTTCATGTATAGGATTACCCTTTTTAGCACTATTTGAAAAAAAAATAATGTTAGATGGTGGTTCCAACATTAAAAATTTTAGATCTGGGCGTGGTGGTGCACGCTTGTAATCCTAGTACTTGGTAGGCTGAGACAGGAGGATCGCAGGTTCACAGCCAGTGTCAGTTACTTAGTGAGGCCATCCGCAACTTAGATCCTGTTTCAGAATAAAGCATTAAAAAAAATAGGGCTGGGGGTGCAGGTCAGAGGTAGAATACCCCTGGGTTCAATCCCCAGTACCAAAAAAAAAATTTTTTTAGGAACAACCATTGCAACATTGAGATTGTATTATTTTTATAAACTGATGAAATTTGTAATTATTTTTTCAGATTTTAGGAGAACAATAATGATATGTTGTAAGGTTGTTTATGTAAGTGAAATTCCAAGTATTTCGAGATACAATTTTTCTTTTTCAGATAAAACTCATCTGTGCTTTGAAACAAATAGCGGCCAACCAAAGGAATCATTGTGTCTTTATATACATAAATTAAACCCCAGGTCTTCTGAAGGCGATGGTGAAAGAAAAGAAAAAGGCAGACAGAAAAGGAGACAAGTCAGCTCGCTCTCCCTCCTCTCTCTCTGATTATCCTGAGTTTCCCAAGCCAGACAGCAATGCCCCTAGGCAAGAAATATCCCCAGGTGGTGTGCCAGTGGAAATGCCTGTCAGTGAACCAGCATTCAAAAGAGACTCCAAACCTCTTCAGCAGAATGAAGATGCCACTCAGTATGAAGAGCCCATTCTGACCAAACTCATAGTGGAAAGGTGACTTCACGGGGTGCCCGGGATCAAACCCTGCGGATCAGGTGTTGCTTGAATGTGCTTTGCTGTGAGCATGTGAACCCTCGTGTGTATTTATGATCACACAATTTCCCCTCCTCTGAAAACGATGCCTCTTTGAGGCTGTGTCTTTGTGTGAGGCTGGCTTTGCCCAACTGAGGTCTCTGGGGCTGCATCTTCCAGACTTCCTTTTCTACCACTTTTATCTCCGTTTTTGTCAATCTCTTTTCTATTGTATCTTTACCTACCATCTCCCTAGATGACTATAAAAATCTCCCTAGATGACTGTAAAAATCTATTTTCTTTATCACTATTCTAGAATTTCTTTTTTGGGGAGTGGGAGGAGTACTGGGGGTTGAACCCAGGGGTATTCTCCCTCTAAACTATACCCCCCAGCCCTATTTTTTATTTTGAAACAGGGTCTCACTAAGTTGCAGAGGACCTTGCTAAGTTGCTGAGGCTGGCGTTGAACCTGCAATCCTCCTGTCTCAGTCTCCCAAATACTGGGATTACAAACATGCCACACCATGCCCAGCTATTCTAGAATTTCTGATTCAAATTTTAACCCCCCTACTGGACATTGTCCACTGAATTCCAATTCCCTGTGTCTAAAAGTACAGGCTGCTGGGCTTGAGACCAAGTCTGGAGTTGAGTCTCAGCTCTGTGACATCAGCCCCATCCCTGAATCTTGCTGAGCCTCAGGTCTTAATGAGGGACCACAAATGAGAATATGCACCTCAGAAGGTTGCTCTTTCTCTTTCAGCTATTAGTTTCTCCACCACTACTATCTTCTGCATCTTCAGGCCAAAAACTATAGACCTTTGGGAGGCTGAGACAGGAGGATTGCAGGTTTGAGGACAGCCTCAACAGCTTAGCGAGACTCCCAGCAACCTAGCGAAACCGTTTCAAACTAAAATATAAAATAGGGCTGAGGGTGTGGCGCTCGCACATACACACACACACACACACCGTCCTCCTGCTTTCCACATTTCTTTTTCCTCCATGCTTCTCATTAGTCCATCCTTGTGCGTAGACTTTTAGTTTCTTTTAATTTTTATTTTTTTGTGGTGCTGGGAATGGAACCCAGGGCCTTGAGCATGCTAGACAAGTGCTCTACCACTGAACTACACACCCAAACCCTCTTCGTTCCTTTTTTTTTTCTTTTTTTTTTCTTTTTAGTACTGGGGATTGCATTCTACCTCCAAGCTACACCTCCAGCCCTTTTTATTATTTTTTATTTTGAAACAGGATCTCTCATTATTGAGACTGGCCTTGAACCTGTGATCCTCCTGTCTCAGCCTCCCTAGTACTGGGATTATAGGTGTGCGCCACTATGCCTGGCTTCTTCATTCCCTCTTGAAGGGAAAATTAGACTTCTTTCCTAAAGACTTCCCTGCTTCCAGTCCCTCTCCCTAGGCCTGCTGTTTGGATTTGCCTTCCCTACTACATAGCTGTGTCTACCTTTCTCCCTGTATCAGTTACCTACCAAGGTGTGACAGACAACCCAAGCCTGGTGGTTCACAACTATAATTGATAGCTTGCGTAGTATCTGGGTTGAGGAATCCCACAGCTGGGTGTCTGGGTGGGGTCCTCCCACGAGGCTGCTGTCATCTGAAGGCCTGATGGGCCTGGAAAATCTGCATGCAAAGGGGCTCACTCCCATGGCTGTCCACAAGAGGCCTCGCCTCATTTCCTCATCACGTGGACATTCAGGGGCTCTGTAGGGCCCCTGAATCCATGACAGAGTGAGTGATCTAAGGACAGAAGCCACTGTCTGTCTCCTGTGACGTATTCTAAGACCTACTCTCAGCCCGGCGTGGTGGCGCACACCTGTAATCCTAGTACTTGGGAGGCTGAGACAGGAGGATTGCAGGTTTGAGGACAGCCTCAGCAAGTAGTGAGACTCATCAACCTAGGGAGACCCTGTTTCAAACTAAAAATAAAATGGGGCTGGGGGTGTAGCTCGGAGATAGAATGCCTCTGGGTTCAATCTCCAGTACCAAATAAATAAATAAATAAAAACAAAAACCAAGACCTACTCTCAGAAGTCACCCTCAGCCAGGCACAGTGGTGCACACCTATAATTCCAGTGTTTGGGAGGCTGAAACAGAAAGATCGCAGATTTTCACGCAGTAACTTAGCAAGACCCTGTTCAAAAAAGAAAATAGCTGGGCGTGGTGGCGCACGCTTGTAATCCCAGTACTTTGGGAGGCGGAAACCGGAGGATCCGGGTTCAAGGCGAGCCTCAGCGCTCTCTCTCTCTCTCTCGCTCTCTCTCTCCCTCTCTCTACTTAGTGAGGCCCTCCGCAACTTCGTGAGACCCGGTTTCAAAACAAAGTATAAAAAATAGGGCTGGGGGTGTAGCGCGGAGGTAGAACGCCCCTGGGTTCAATCCCCGGTACCACACACACACACACAAAAGAAAACAACAACAAAAAAGAAGTGACAGAGATCGTTACACTCACGCCTGTAATTCCAGTACTTGGGAGGCTGAGACAGGAAGATCACTGGTTTGAGACCAGCTTCAGCCACTGAGCAAGGCTCTCAGCAACTTAGTGAGACCCTGTTTTAAAACAAAAAAATAAGATGGGCTGGGAGTGTAGCTCAGAGGTAGAATGCCCCTGGGTTCAATCCCCAGTAACACACACACACACACACACACACACACACACACCACAGTCACCCTTTCCATGGTATGCCACACTGGTCAGTGGGTGTGACTGTAAGGTGAGACTGTTAAAAGCCCTGTGAGGCCAGCCACTGCACTCCCCTTCTTTACCACCTGTGAGTCTCTTATCCCAGTGCTCGGGCCCAGCCCACCTCTCCCAACCTCCCCAGCAGGGGACCAGCCAGACTTCTCCCCAGGGATACCATTCAGTCCTGTCTTTGCTTCTCAAACCACTCTTGCTGGAATGTTTTCCCTTGTTTCTGTAGCCCAAATACCACCATTACATGCATACATATGATGTGTGCACTACCACACCCAGCTTATTCATTGTTTTTAATTCCTGAAGTCATATGTGCTCCTTGTGACAAGTGAAATAATGCAAAGATGTGTAAAAGAAGATTTAATCATTCTATTCCTGTTTTTCCTGTTTGGTTTGGTTTGGTACTGGGGATTGAACCCAGGGGCATTCTAACTCCAAGCTATACTCTCCAGCCTTTTTTTTTTTTTTTTTTGGAAAGAGGGTCTCACTAAGTTGCTGAGAGTCTTGCTAATTAGCTAAGGCTGGCCTCAAACCTGCAGTCCTCCTGTCTCAGCCTCCAAAGTACTGGGATTAGAGGTATGCACCACCATGCTGGGATCCATTCCAGTTTTTCTTTCCCTGTCCCTCTCACTAACTATGGGATTTTGGGTTCTGTTTTGGTTTTGGTTTGTGGTGCTGGGGATTGAGCTTGGGGCCTTGTGTGTGCTGGGCAAGCATTCTACCACTGAGCTATACCCCCAGCCCTCATTAATTATATAATAAAGTCTTGGGATTTTATAGGAAATCACATAATTTTTCAGTTTTATATCTCTTCAGTATTTATGCCAATTGTTTAAATTTCTTGACTTTTTCATTCACTACAACCTCTAAAATAGTACTGAATAATTGGTGGTAAAAGCCGGCATCCTGTTCACATTCCTGATTTTAGGGGAACTAATTTCAGTATCTCACTCTTAAAAATCATGCATGCCTGTAATCCCAGTAGTTGGAAGGCTGAGACAAGAGGATTACAGGTTCAAGGCCAGCCTCAGTAACTTAGCGAGACCCTCTTTCAAAATAAAAAAGTAGGAAGCGGGGCGTGGTGGCACACGCTTGTAATCCCAGTACTTGGGAGGCAGCCGGAGGATCCAGGTTCGCGGCCAGCCTCAGCTACTTAGTGAGGCCCTCCACAACTTCGTGAGACCGGTTTCAAAATAGAGTATAAAAAATAGGGCCGGGGGTGTATCTTGGAGGTAGAATGCCCCTGGGTTCAATCCCTGGTACTGCAAAAAAAATAAATAAATAAAATAAAGTTGGGCCTGGGATGTAGCTCAGAGGTAGAGCACCCCTGGGTTCAGTCCACCGTAACACACACACACACACACATACACAATCATGTATGCTGGTGTGTGTGTGTGTGTGTGTGTGTGTGTGTGTGTGTGTTTGTGTTACTGAGGATTCAACCCAGGGGTGCTCCACCTCTGAGCAACAACCCAGGGCCTCTTTTATTTTTTTGTTTTGAAACATGGTCTCACCGAGAGTCTTGCTAAATTGCTGAGGCTGGCCACAAACCTGTGATCCTCCCATCTCAGCCTCCCAAGTACTGGGATTACAGGCATGTACCAGATTGCCAGGGAAGAATACATCTTTGTGTGTGTGTGTGGTACTGGGGATTGAACCCAGGGATGTTCTACCTCTGATGTACACCCCCAGCCCTATCTTATTTTTTATTTTGAAACAGGGTCTCACTAAATTGGGGAGAGCTACATTGCTGAGGCTGGCCATGAACTTCTGATCCTCTTGTCTCAGCCTCCTAAGTACTAGGATTACAGGTGTGCACCACCACACCCAGTTTCAGAATACATCTTTTTTTTTTTTTGGTACTGGGGATTGAACCCAGGGGCATTCTACCTCTGAGCTACACCCCCAGCCCTACTTTTTATTTTTATTTTGAAACAGGGTCTCTCTAGATTGACGAGAGTCTCACTACTTACTGAGACTGTCCTTGAAACTGCAGTCCTTCCTGTCTCAGCCTCCCAAGTACTGGGATTACAAGCATGCACCACCATGCCCGGCTA
>PVJS01055415.1:0-12657 GCA_004027185.1 Glis glis
AAAAAAAAAAAAAAAAAGGCTGGGGTGTAGCTCAGAGGTAGAGTGCCCCTGGGTTCAATCCCAGTACCACCAAAAATTAAAAAAAGGAAGAAGAAAAGAAGCAAAAACTGATAAAATAGTAAGAATAAGTAAACAAATCTAAAATTATAGTCTGCAATTTCCACATCACTCTCTTAACAAGTGACAGAACTAGACAGAAAATCAATAAAAATATAGTATATACTGAAACAACATAAACCCATAATTATACAGATTTCATCTTTAAATAACTATGATAGCAAGTTAACAGAAAATAAGAAGCAATATGTTACATGGAAACAACTCTATCAACCAACTTGATCTAATTGTTATTTATAGAACACTCCACCAAAGAAGAATAATAGATAAAACATTCTTTTCAGTGCGCATGGAACATTTACTAAGATAGTTTGTATCCTGGGCCATAGAACAAGTTTCAATAAATTTAAGAATTTAAGTCATACAAAGTATGTTTTATGAGCACAACAAAATTAAATTCAAAATCAACAAAATAAAGAACTAAATAATCCAGAAAATTCTAGAAACTAAATAGCACATTTCTAAATAACCTATAGGTTGAGAAAATCTAAAGGAAAATTAGAAAGTATAATGAATGAAAATACAACATAGCAACATTTGTAGAATGCAGCTAAAGCAATACTTACAATGGAAATCTATGGCAAAAATACCAATATTTAAAAAAGAAAGAAAGAAAGGAATATCAAATTAGTGACCTTGCCAGGCATGGTGGCACATGCCTATAATCCCAGTACTTGGGAGACTGAGGCAGGAGGATTGCAGGTTCAAGGCCAGCCTCAGCAATTTAGCAAGGCCCTCAGCAACTTAGTGAGACCCTGTTTCAAAATTAAAAAGGGGTAGGGGTGGGAGTGTAGCTCAGAGGTAGATTGCCCTTGGGTTCAATCCCCAGTACCAAAAAATAAAAAAGATATCAAATCAGTGACCTCAATTTCCTTCTTAATAAACAAGAAAAGGAAGAGCAAGTAAAACTCAAAGTAAGAGTAGAAAGAATATTAAAGATAAGAATGGAAATCAACAAAATTACAACAAAGAAGATGGATAAAACCAAAAGCTGATTCTTTGACAACATTAGTAAAATTGATAAACCACTAATTAGACTGGTAGAGGAAAAAACGGGGGGGATACAAATTACCAAGATCAGGAAAGACAGAAGTGTCATCACTATAGACTTTACATATATTTCTAACAATAAAAGAATATTATCAAAAACCTTATGCCAATAAATTCAACAACTCTGATGAAATGGATAATTTCTTTTAAAGATAAAAACTAGCACCACTCACACAAGATGAAGTAGATAACCTGAGTCGTTCTCTACCTAATAAACAAATTTAATTTGTACTTTAAAACAAAGAAACTCCCAGGCCCAGATGGTTTCACTGGCAAATTTCACCAAACACTTAAAGAAAAAATAGCATAAATTTCTCATAAACACTCATAAAAAATAAAAGTGTTTACTTATCAACTCACTCTATTCTGAAGCCACTTTTACTATGATATAAATTCAGGGGGAAAAAATAAAGGGAAACTATAATTTATAAATAGAAATGCAAAATTCTTGACAAAACTTTAATTGGATTAAACAATGTTTAAAAAGGATAATACAACTAGAGTTTATCCCAGGGATGCAAAATAGGTTGAATATTCAAAAAATCAATCAATGATATCACCATAAAACTCCCATAATCATCTCAATAAATAATTTGCCAAATCCAAATCCATTCCTTATTTTAAAAAAATAAACGAAACGAAAAATTCTTAACTAACTAGAAATAAAAAGGAACTTAGCCTGACTAAGGGAAGCTCTAAAAAATAGACATTATATTTAATGGTGGAAGTCAGAATTCTTTTTACCTAAAATATGGAACAAGGTAATAAGGAAGAGTGTCTACTCTCATAACTTTTAGCCTACAGTATACTGGAGATTCTAATCAGTTCACTAAAACAATAAAAAGAAATAAACCACATGCAGACCCAGGCATGGTGGTATATATCTTTAATCCCAGTACATGGGAGGCTAAGACAGGAGGACCACAGGTTGAAGGCCAGCCTCAGCAACTTAGCAAAGCTCTCAGCAATTTAGTGAGACCCTGTTTCAAAATAAAAAGGGCTGGAGGTGTAGCTGGGAGGTAGAATGCTCCTGGGTTTAATCCCCAGTACCACACACACAAAAAAAAATTAGAAGTAAATTTAATTTAATGTTCATTGAAAACTACAAAATAACTGCTGAAAGAAATTAAAGATGACCTAAATAAATGGAGGTTTACCATATTCATCTATTAGAAAATGTTAAGATATTAATTCTCCATAAGTTTATGTTCAGATTCAGTGCAATCAAAACAGAACTTTTGTAACATTTGACAAGGTGATCCTAAAATCTCTACGGAAATACAAAAGAATATGGGAAGGACTTAGAATAGCCAAAACAGCTTTGAAAAGGAAGTTTAGGACTTACTGTGACCTTATTTAAAGACTTTCTATAAAGCTACAGCAAAACAGTGTTATATTCAGTTAAGAACAGATACACCAAGGGGATACAATAGAAAGTCCAGAAATGGACCTACCCTTAAATGGTTAAGTAACAAATATATGGTCAAAATTGGCTCACAAATAGATTAACAACACCAAATGTTGGCAAGAATATGGAATAATTAGAACACTTGTAAATTGCTAGCCAGAATGTAAAATGGTACAATTACTTTGGGAAATAGGTACAAAATTAAATACAAAATTACTTACAAAATTAAATATACACTTAGCTTACAACACAGTCATACCACTTCTAGGTATTTACCCAAGAAAAATAACATTTCTACAAAAAAGTCATCTACAAAAATGTAATAGCAACTTTATTCATAAAAGTCATAAACTGGAAACAACCCAAATGTCCTTCAATATATGAATGAATATGAAAAACAAAACTGTGGGGTATTCATACAATGTTATACTATTCAGAAATAAAAGAAAAGTACTAATATAAGCAATAATGTAGATGAATCTCAAAAACATTATGCTGAATGAAAGAAGGCATACCCCAGACACCACATGGTATATGATTCTATTTATATGAAATTCTAAAATAGGCAAAACTGTTGCATAGTTTCAGAGAAAAATTTAGGCTCAAGAGGTAAGGGGGTGTTGGTGGAAGGGAATGACTTGTGGGGAGAAAGAAATGTTCTGTATCTTGACTGTAGTATTGGTTACAGGTATTTACAATTGCCAGAAAGCCTGGAATGTTGTGCTTCAAATGGGTATATTTTATTATTTGTGAATTATATCACTGTAAAGTTGATATATAAACAAGTTGATATATACCTCAGAGTTGTATTGGTTAAATTAAATAATGTATGATAATCCTACTTCCTATAAAATAAATGCTCAATAAGTTAGCTTAGCAATTACATCTACCAGTCACTTCTTACTAAACCATATTTGGAGTCAAAGCCAGATTATATATGCTGTTAGCTATACCTACCCTGACTTTACAAATTCCAATTAATGCTATTAGTTGTTATTCTAAAGATATTTATAATATTCCATTAAATCCAACAAAATAAAATATTCTGAAAAACCAAGACAAAGAAATCCTGAAAATCTAAGGGAGAGATAATGTCTAATCCACAAAATTAGCACTTCTTACTTGCCTTTCAATGAGCATTTTTTAGAACATTCACTAAATCAAAGGTGACCTACCTCCCTAATTAGCTTCTAAAAATACCTTGAATGCTAGATAATAATAATCTTTAAGTAAATGAATCTTTTTTAAAAGATAAAAATAAAGTAAAATGGACTATGCTACCAGAGAAAATTACAATGCCTCTCAGCATGATGCAAAATACTAAGTCCCTGGACACAGCACCCAACTTTTTACTTAGCTCAACTCTTACAAGTCATAGTAAAAACAGTTAACTCCTGCTCTCCTTGCAAGTGATCTTGGAGACAGAAGAGAGCTAGCCTAAGAAGCCTCCTAAGCAGAGAGCACATCTATTACAGTGGCAGATTTGTGAGTGCACATGAAAAACCACATATATGTCACAGGCAGGCTATTTTATTATTTGCTTGGTTTGTCCTACTAAAGCCAAAACTACATGAACAAAAGCAGAAGCAGGAAAAGCAGGATTTGGGGGAAGCAGGATGAGCAAATCTGTCATGCTGGTTTTTGACATGTATTGTTAGATGAGATCCAACTGGGATGGACTAGGAAATTAGAATATCAGACTGTGACTGGTCTTGAATATGTAGCTAAGGAATTTAGTTCACTAAAATACTAAAGGGGAAGAGGGAGAGGGTACAGCAGAAAGATTACTCAGTTAACATTTTCCAGATTATTTATCATAAATAGTACAAGAAATTTTTCATAAAATGACATCGTCATCTCAACAAAAATGCCAATAGCTATGGCCACAGCAGCCAGCTTTTGGACCTGTTGGTCAAAGAATGTAAGATACAATAGCAAAGCAAACAAAGGACAAAATTCTTAAAGATGAGGTAAAATCAAAAGAGCCTCAACATCTTTTTCAGCTGATGCACAAACTTCCCCTGATTTTGGTTACCAATTTCTATGTGACAGCCATCAGTTCCAAGTCCCTCAGTGTCTCTATGCTGTGCTGTTTGAGCAAATTTTTAGAGAAGAATGAGAGAAAAAAGGAGCATTCTGAGCTTACTATACCGATTGGCTAGAACAAATTAATATGTAATAGATCTGAGATGCCAAGAAGCATTGTGTTAAAATGTGCACACGTGCGCGCACACTTACACACACACACACACACACACACACACACACACACACACCAGCCAAAACTCAAGGAGGTACAGATCAAAAATGAACTTGAATTTTGAGTACATTAAATAAAGTAGAAATTCTGGAATGATTTGCAACTTATCTTATGTTTGGCCACTATTTAGTGCATTCCATTTAATAGCAGTTGTGAGACTGGTTTCATTTTGTTGTAATCATTCTCCAGAAATTATTACTTGTTTTTTATTTTTTTGGCAGTACCGGGGATTGAACCCAGGGGCATTCTACCTCTGAGCTACACCCCTAGCCCTATTTTTATTCTTTATTTTGAAACAGGGTCTCACTAAGTTGTGGAGTCCTTACTAAGTAGCTGAGGCTGGCCGTGAATCTGGATCCTCTGGTCTCAGCCTCCCAAGTATTGGGATTACAAGCGTGCGCCACCACGCCCAGTTTCCAGAAATTATATAATTAAATTTGGTAATGCAGTATTGAATCCTTGGAAGTGATGATACTTTTACAATAAACCTCTGAGGACATGAGAGAGAATGTATTATCCACGTCATAATCCTTTTTCCAGATTTTTTTTTCCTCTGAAGGGAAAGTATTTCAACTTTAAAACCTTTGGAGATAATTTTTGGCATGACTTTCTCACTCTGTCACAAATGGTTTTCATAAATATTCATCATTCCTCTCAAATGATAAACAACAGTATTGCTCTATTGTTAAAAACCAAGGGAAAATGTCTCTAGTTTTGTTTGGAAGCTCTATAGAAAGAATTCCTGAAAGAGAGTAATGGACACCTTTCCAGGTACCTGCCCAGCCCATGCATACCCTGTGTTAGAACTGGCCTCTAGTAACCAGGCTCATAACACAGGAGCCAGAGGCCCTGGCCACATGCCACATCACAAGTGGACGCTCAGCCCAAGCTGCCAATCAACCCCTCTCCTAGGAATTTAGACTCAATGACTTCCTCCCTGGTGGCCTGAAACTGAGTCACCATATACGGGCTCAGGAAGTCATTTTTACCCAATGTGAAGAGAAAAAGAAATCTGGAAGCCGGGCGTGGTGGCGCATGCTTGTAATCCCAGTACTTGGGAGGCTGAGACAGGAGGATCTCAGGTTCGCAGCCAGCCTCAGCTACTTAGTGAGGCCCTCCACAACTTAGTGAGACCCTGTTTCAAAATAAAGAATTAAAAAAGGGCTGGGGGTGTAGCTTGGAGGTAGAATGCCCCTGGGTTCAATCCCCAGTACCAAAAAAAAGAAAAAAAAAGGAAATCTGGGGAAGAAAGGATAAAGTGAATAAAGCAACAATAGAATCCACTGCATGCCAGGACACAGATGCCGGCTGGCCACTCTGGTGTTTACCAGTCTCCCAGACCCTGGTTGCAGTCCTTGTGAGACCTGGCCATTGTTCCTGCCCTTGGGCACCATGAAATTCACTTGACTCCTTATAAAGACAAATAAACAAATTCTTTAATTTATGTTAGTTCCAATGGACTTCTTTTAACTAAACAGTTCCTGATTAAAATAAATTGTTAGTATGAAATATGGAAATTTTAAACAAAAGATAATTTCAAATTTGAAACTAATGTTAGCAAACTGTCTGATTTAGTGGCCTCAGACTTGCTCAATGTAACCTACAATATTTCAATAATTTCTCTCCATAGTTGCATAAACAGTGTTATTCAAAGAACTTGTGGAATTAAGTTCTGTCACTTCCTCATCAAACCTCATCATTGCCAGATCCAAAGAAAGAACATGGTTTGCTCATTCCACAAACACTTATTAAGCCACTACAAATGCCAGGCACTAAGCTAGAAGCTGGAAACAAAATACGAGCCAAACAGCCTCATTCCCTGCCCTATTTAAACAGGGTACACACAAAAACATGAAAAAACTCTCAATAATTTCTTCTAGAATTAAATGCCATAAAGCATGACTGGGGTGGTTATTCTTACACATTAGTGTTTATAAGAAACTGATGGCTTTGCCTCTGTGCATTTTGCTGTAACTGATAAATTTTCACCATTGCAGTGGTGCCATTTTAGACCTTAACATGTGTTTTATTCAAATAGGTCTTGTCACTAAAGATTCACATTTCCATTCCCTTCTAAGTAAATACAAGTTGTGTCTTCTCTGAGATTCAAGGACTTCTCTTTAATGAAGAGCTCTATCTTTTGATATTTCTTATACAAATTGGCAACTATTTCATTAACCAGCAGTTGTCTCTTCACATTAAAAGCACTGAAAAATAATAACATCATTCCGAATGTACTGTAATCTTCTGGATTTTTAATTTCAATTATTTCATTTTGAATGTGAGTAATTCTACAGGAATCAATTCGTGGATTCATGGGTAGAAATGTGCCCTCTCCTTTGCCTTTCATTCTCATCATT
Organism: Glis glis; assembly: GCA_004027185.1. Classification (NCBI taxonomy): domain Eukaryota; kingdom Metazoa; phylum Chordata; class Mammalia; order Rodentia; family Gliridae; genus Glis; species Glis glis. The sequence goes on from PVJS01055415.1 coordinate 7,196, forward strand.
AGCTACACAAAGTTCCTTTATTCACAGATGAAACAGAAATATACAGGCACTGTTTTCTAATACATAAAATATTCTGAGATACAAATTTTAGTTACATGCAATTTCCATTAATCTGTTTTCAGAGGGCAGAGAAAATATATAAAGACCAAATTGGTTCAGAATCCAAATCTGCAAAATACTGTATATCCTTCCTGTTTTCTGAATTGTTAAGACCAATGTTCCAATTACAAATTCCTTGTATGATAAATAACCTCTAAAGACTAAATTTCTGTTGGAAAAAGGCTGATACAAGGAATGGAACATCACATTCTTCATAATACTACAATCAACACAAATCTGAACACTAAGAGTCATTAATTCATATGTGTGTGCATTCATTCACCCCATTCCTTCCACAAATATTTCATTGAATATCTCTACTGTGCTAGGAACTGAAGATGCAATTTAATAAACAAAACAGCCTCCATCTCTAACTTCACTAAGCTTAAAATTAGGCAACAAAAGTACTATCAATTCCAAATTCTTTGCTTCAGCCTTGGTTAAGGTTATAGTTTAAAACCACATTATCACAAGCTTTCAATGAGATTTAATGAGAAACTTTAGATGAAGAAATTGCTTACATAAAAGTTTTAAGAGTGCAAAGCAGTGAGTTAGCCATTACCCTTTGCTTAAAAAGAAAAAGGAGAAAGTTAGAGATTTATTATTTACCATAGAGTATAATTTAAATCTATTCTTATTCATTTTTCTCTTACCATAAAATTAAGTTTCATTCTAGGTCTTTCTCAAAAGGCAAAGAACTTTTCTGTTTGCTGTGATAGATATCTTCCAAGGACTGTAAAACTATGCAACTTTGCAATTATGTATGTATGCTTGTGTTAGCAAACTACATTTGTTAAAAAGTTTGTTGCTGAGAACTGTATTTGTTCATCTGAAGATGAATATTATATTGGCCATAGGAAATTGAATTCAATTATAAATCTTGTAATAATTACTGAATCTTGGATGTAATATATCTAAGGTTAAAAAAATTGATGGAGTGGGAACATATATGTAAGTCTTCATCTTTGTAAGAATTTTTTAAGTTGAATAAAAGAATAACTTAAAAAAAGGAGTGAGTCTAATAGATAATTTTAAAACAATGCAGAATCTTAGTGTTCTCGAAGAGGAAAAATAGATTCTTTAAAAATTTATGACTTGCTACGAATGATTTGTTCTTTAGAATAAATTCTGGTTGATACAGTAAAATTGTTAGTTCCGTGAATTTCAAATTATGCAGTGAAACTACACTAATTACTGAAGCTAATAAAAAAATCTAATTGTCCTACATTACTAGTACCATCAACACACCATGACTCAAACCCTCCTAGAAATGTTTTTGAAAGATTATAAACAGAATTGATTTTGAAATAATTTTAAAATAAGTAAGCTAAAAAAAAAGAAATTTTAGCTGGGTGTGGTGGTACACACCTGGAATCCCAAGTACTTGAGAGGCTGAGACAGGAGGATCACAGGTTCGATGCTAGTCTCAGAAACTTAGAGAGAACCTGTTTCAAAGTAAAAAAGGGCTGGGGTGTAGCTCAGAAGTAGAACACCACTGGGTTCAATCCCTAGTACCAAAAAAAAGAAAGAAAGAAAAAAGAAAAGAAAAGAAACCTTAAATATATTAAATGACCATGACCATGACCTAATATCATACAAATTAAAGAAAGTAAAACAACCTTGCTAAATAAGCACAGACAAGAACAAATTCATATAGGCAAGTAGGCAAAACACCAGACAATAAAGATGGCTCAAATGATCTTTGTTTGAGTTTTAGTTATATGTTCAAAGGGTTTGTGTGCTTTGGTTTTCTAAATTTATGTATATTTTGCAGTCAGAGAACAATAAATTATATTTCATAATTTGTATAGCTGATTTCATTTATTTTCAATGAGTCTATCACATTTTCAACAGATATTAAAAATAATTTCCATCTGGAAATTTAAAGGAATTTATTCCTTTAAATATTGAAGCACTGGGGTAGCACAAAAGGTACAAATTTTAGAGTTAGGACAATTTCTTAAGGCAAAAGGTAAAAGGTACCTTAAACATTGTATCTTCCCAAAGCTTAGAAGCTTATTACAGGTGATGTTATATAAAAACCACTTTCTTCCACTTTGCTAAATAAATTCTTCCCCTGGGCTCTGTGCTTCCCTTAACACCCTGGTTCTAACACTAAACTTAAGCATATGACCAACATTCCTCAGAAAGTATTTCTAAATAAAGGCAAGAATTTCAGAAGGGAAAAAAACTCATCCTTCTAATTCAATGAACTTATATAAATATAGTTTCCATGATCAATTACCTTTTTCTATTATTTGACTGTGGGCTGCTTAAAGCTAGGGTCTTTTTTTCTAATGTGCTTTTATTGGTACATTATAGTCTCACATCACAATGAAAATAAAATTGACAGTAACATACATGCACACAGCACTCGGTGCCCCCCCCTGCCTCCCCATCTCCCCCGCAAAACAGAGTACTGAGATTGATATTGGTATATTCTCATATGTACTCACAGTTGATAGGAGTAATTCCATTAATGAACTTTATTCTTCCCCTTCCCCCTCCCATTCCCCTTCCCTTAGACCACCTCCCTGGCTCCACTGAGGCTTCTCCACCATTGTCTAGAGTCCCTCTTGTATCCCAACTACTCCCTACTCAAATCAGAGAAAACATATGACCCTTCTCTTTCTGTGATTGGCTGATCTCACTTAACATAATGTTCTCCTCAGCAATAAAGAAGAACAAAATTATATCATTTGCAAGAAAATGGAAAGCTAGGGTCTTAACAAACTTTAGTGTAATAACCCTAGTATATGATGGTCACTAATTCACTTATTACAGAGCATACAATGGCCTAAATTAAGTCTTTAATATATTGATGATATCAGCAATGGTTTGATAGGACCTAATTACTATATGATGAATGCCAGTATAAGAACTAATTATAGATGTTATAAGAGGTTTCCTGGAAAATCCTATAGTAATGAAAAGATATAGGATACTAGTAAATGCTTCCTAACATAAACTCATAGCACTAAAAAATGCCTATAAAATTTTTACATTATTTCTGTCTCAAGACTGTGGGCTGAGGCATACATGTCTTTTTTCTTCCGAGTCCCCCCCCCAACCCCTACTATTTAATAACAGTGAGAAACTGATAAAAACCCAAAGACAGGAGGGTGAAAGAGAAGGGAAGAAAGTTGCAATCAGTAAATGAGAAATTTCAACAAATTTCTGGAAGGCAGAATGCAGATGGAAAGGTAGTACTTGACGAGATGGCAAAGAAAGCTTTCTCTTGCAGTAATGTGAGGAAGAGACTATTGATAGGAAAGAAGCCATCTGTCCTGGTAAACCCCCCCCCCAAACACTTGTAGTTATCCAGTGTAAAAGGAGGCAGGAACGAGACATAGAGCTATAAACAAGAAGATTAACTAAAAGCTCCTCAGGGAATAGTCCATATACCCACCCCCCAAAACTGGCATGGTAGCCAGGTATGTAATCATATCAAAGAGGAATTAAGTGTAATGTAATTAAATTGAAGAGGAAGAGAGATAAGGGGTATATAGTGAAAATAGGCTGATGCCTCATGTATCAGGGCAGGAAGTCAAAAGATGATACAGAGGAAAAAGCCTATTACTTAGAGAAATGGAGATTATCCCCAGAAGAAGTAAACTGATAGAATTTTTCCTATCAGTAAACTGATAGTCCTCAGGAAACAGGACTGGGAAAGGGGAGACGTGGGGCAGAAGACTACTACTAATATGTATAAAATAATTTCAGTACTGTTTCCATTTTTAATCGTGAGTGATTTACTTTGGTCATTAAACTTTTAAACCTAGCTAATTTATTCTTTTAACTTATTTCTTATTTCTTTTATTTCATCTTTTAAACTTAGTTAAGTTCTTGTCAAAAGAAAGTAGCAATCTAATCTGTCCTACTACCTCAGACAGGTGAAATTCTATTGTGTTTTAATGGCTTCTAGAGAATGATCTAATAATGCAAGGTTAGTAAGTCAGCATGTCCTAAATTTCTCACTTAATGTTGCATTTGGTGAGAAATAAAGTGATTCTAGAGAATACTGAGATGCGGCCCCTCCTGGAGTGTAATGGTAAAAACAGTCTGGAGTCCAAGAAGCGTTTACTTACCTGTCCCATCTTTAGTATCCATGTACTATATATATATTCCTCTTTGAGAACAGGGAGGTTTTAAAGCCCTGTGCACCACAAGTGTAGGTTCAAGAGATAACATTTCTGGTGAGATTACTGATGCTAATGAACTAAAACAATTGTCATTTCTACACAGGTTAGAGCTTTAGTACTGGTAATAGTGGCAGAGAAGGGCTGATGCCACCTAGACAGATGCTGTAGATAGATGGTGGCCTAAGCCAGTGGTAGCTCTGGCATACTATCCAGTCAGGGTAACAAACCCATGATCCAGGAGCTCAAGCCAGCCCTCAGGAATGTTTGCTTTAGCCTGCATAATGTTGGCCCCCACTAGGTTTTTAATTTTGAAGAGCCAACATCCAAAACCGACAGAAATTATATGAAAGTCATGACTTTCACCTTCTGGGTCAGTAGAGGCTGTCCCAAAATGCAAAGTGTCCCAAAATTGTCATGCTTAGTCTGATTCCCTGGTTAATAGGCCATTTGTATTTATGAACTGTGCTATAAAAGCAATAACATGTTAATACACCTAACCCATGCCCAAGAGTCTTTGAGGAAGGACTCTTACACTCAGGTGACAACTGGGAAAACATTGGTGACAATCGCTCATAGGAGCATTGTTTAACCTCAGAAGAGGGTTAGAAATAGTGGTGGACAGCAGCCATTCCCAACTAAAAGCTTTCTCTAAGCAGGTATTTTAAAGCAGTGGATCTCTTTATTGGGGTATTAAATAAGAGCCACCTATGGAGAAAAAATATATGTAAGAATTATTGCACATGTGCATAAATATAAATATTATCTGTGCACACCTACTTGATGCAACTTATTCCCTATCAACTGCTTTTATTTCTTTTGTGTATGTGTGTGGTGCTGGGAGTTGAACCTAGAAGCATTCTACCTGTAAGGTATACCCCCAACCTTATTTTATTTTTAATTTGGAAACAGGGTCTCGCTAAGTTGCTGAGAGCCTTGTTAAGTTTCCGAGGATGGCTTCAAACCTGCGATCCTCCTGTCTCAGCCTCCCAAGTACTGGGATTACAGGTGTGTACCACCATTCCTGGCTCAACTGCTTTACTTTTAATAGAACTAGGATTGAATGACAGATAAGAAAAGTGGTATTTGAGCCGGGCATGGTGGCACACGCTTGTAATCCCAGTACTTTGGGAGGCAGAGACCGGAGGATATGGGTTCAGCTCTCTCTCTCTCTCTCTCTCTCTCTCTCTCTCTCTCTCTCTCCTTAGTGAGGCCCTCCGCAAC